>JAGVSP010003368.1:0-27205 GCA_022494985.1 Micrasema minimum | reverse complement strand
AGTTTCAACACCGATAGCGCTGCAAGACAATAACGTTGCTCTTCTATGTTCCCAGTGTTTTTCAGTGAAAATGAATTGTGTCTTTTCTTGGAATACAGTACGATTTCTAATGACCAACCAGAAAATGAGCAAGATGAAAGAATGATTATAGAAGAAAATAACTGATAATGATAATATAGGTTGTAACGTTGTGGATTCCGAGTCAAAGTACTAGGTACCTACCCGGAGTTTCGCGTCGACTTCCTAAAGTTGGCAAACACTGTCCTTCTCGACAGCGTTCTTTGAGACGGCGGGCAGTTGGCCGTGCAAAATGGCCGCTGACATCACCTAGTTGACAAATTGTCGAAATACGGCGGAATCCCGGATGCAGGAGCCGCCGTATCTGTGAAAGGCCCGGTCCAGGAGAACCGTAAGTTTGAACCACTTGCAGCATCGAATTTTCATAGCATAACACCCACGACTTGCCTAATTACTGTTTTTTTCTTTCCTTCATTAGGGGCCTAATCCCTTCATTGTTTAATTCCTTGAATATTAATATTATTCTATAAAATTTATATCCGTTGATACGGATCATAAATCGCTGGACGCTCATGGTGTGGATCGTCGCTGCTGGCGATAACCAAGCGATCCTAGCAACCCTCACGAGTTACAAAGATGCCCGGTTATGTTTGTACCCACGTGCTGCCTAAGAGCGCACTTTAATCATCTAGAGAACATCTAATCATCACGTCAGGTGCGGGCGGCCATGCCCGCATCGAAAAGCCATTCTTCATCTTCACGGATGCCAGTCTTCAGCTGCCGCAATCGTCGAAAATGCTACCTGTATGCAAATTTGCCTCGGTGCCATGCACCGCGCGTTTAGACAAATGTGTGAGAGATCGCCGTGTTCTAGTCAATGTTTTCGATAATTTTAATTCTTGTACTAAATAGATGATTTATCAAAATTATTATTATAAATTCCCCTCAACCTAGTGAGCTAGCTTTTTAATGGCCAAACGTAGTTTCAGATTTATTAGATTGTTGTATTAATGTAAATGGTTGAAGTGTGGAAAATTTAAACGCAGGAATGCATAGCTTACAAAATTAACTTCAAATTTCTAGGTTAGACATCTTGTATGTGAGACTGAAATCATTGTTTTACACGATTCTTGTAAAATAATAATTGCATCATCCATAAATAAACTGTTGTATTGAGACTCTTATTTCTTTTATTTCTTCCCAGGTCCGCGTCCCGTATGTTTGACAACGTGTTCACTTGCTTTGTTTCAGGTAGATTCGTTTTGATAAATTCTTTTAAAAATATTTCATAGAGATTTCTTGTCCACCACTGAGCTAGTTGGTGAAGCGATGACGGGGATTCTGGTTCAGTATAGAGGACCAGAATCTTCTTCATCACAAGGTGTATAATTTAATAATGAAGTCACGTATAATATATTGAATATAAATATATTGAATAATATTGAAAAATGTCTTATATTTCATTTATATATCCTGTCTGTTTGTGTGCGTGAGTGGGTGTGTATGAGAATGGCCAAAGAAGTATAACTTCCACCGTGTGGTCCGACGCACACCGATTTTTTTATTTTATTTTTACGATGTCATGAATTTTTTAGCGCGGTTTGAAATAGCGCTTTTTCAAATCGCTCGCAAAATCCTTCATTCGGCGCGCATGCGGTGTGACGTCACAGCAATATAGGCGCTCACTTCGTAATGAATTTCACGCCTTTCATGGTAGACGGGTATGACGTCATTAGCCAATAACGGACGTTAAAAGTCACTCGTAATTTCGTGTTTTTAAAACATATAAATTTATAAAATGAAAACGAAATTTTGATCATTGAGTTTTATATCGTTGGAATTATTGTAAAAATATACTTTAAATATTTATAGCGTTTTCAAGGATATTCATGTTATCGGGAAGAACCCTATTGTTTTTTTTTGTGGTGTTGCAGTTGGTGTCGATGAGTACAGTATTCAGAGACTATTGAATACCCTATCTACTTAATTTATCCCCCTTTAAGAGCATACTATACCACTCGATTCGCGGCCGCTTCCGCGAATTTAAGATTAAAGCAATTATTTTTTACACATTTTAGATATCAACCAAATGAGTGTTTGTATTATTTTATTTGTTAAAGGAGATAAATAAATGATTAAAAAATAAGACAATACAGACACGCATCTGATCGATATCTAAAACATGTGAAAAAAAAACTTTTGGTTTTCTGTACAGTCCGTTTACGGACGATAATTTTACGTGATAACGTCATAAGAAAACATTGATGAAAAATAGCATACTTTTATGAATTGAATTGAATGATTATTACTGAATTATCATTATTTTTGTTTTTTCAAGAAGTTGTGTGCTGCTGCTGTCTCCCTTCCACTCGGACGCATCGGCCGATGGAGTGGAAAAGAGATAGATGCGTCACAAACAAAACGCTTAGGCCGATCGTGCCTCTCTATCGCTTGTTCCGCGCTCTCGCTTGCACACTCGGCTCAGGCGGAACGTGACAATGAGTCATGCTTTTTTTTTCGGGTGTGTGCAGCCGGCGCTCATCGATTTTATTAGACGTTATCACGTCAATAATTGCTCTAATGTTAGATTCCAGGGAGAAAATCGAGGAATACGTTTGTATGGGAAAGCGGCCGCGAGTCACGCGGTATGGTTTGCTCTTAATAATCTTTGTCTTGACTCTAACTGTATTACTACCCTGCAGGTGCAGTAGGTATGTTCTGTGCTTTTGCAATCAGAGGAACAAAAGACTCTTGAGATTGATGGATCTTTACATACTTCAAATAGCTCATGAAGAGATTAAACCTTCTTGTCGATGACACTCCACCTTGCATTTTTGGATCAAAGCCTGGTGTAGCACTGGGAACGGAAAAAATAAAGAGACAACCAATAGACTCGTTCCATGACCCAGTAATTCCTTATTAATACTAGCATAGTTTGAACCAGTCGCCTAGCGCGGGAGGGTCTTGTTGTTGTGCTGGAGAAGCCTGAGCTATTAAAACCGTGTACGCATCTCGACTCTGGAGTTAAAACTCTGGGACGACCGATACAGCGTTACATGGACAATGTGTTGGCTAATCTAGATATACAGGGCGAAAGAATTGGATGAGAACAGAAGACTCAGGATCGAGAAAGGCGGAATGTCATCGGCGAGGAGGCTGGTTCCGCCACGATGAGAACTCTCTGGCAACTTCGTCCGAACGAGGATCGGAAAATGGAAGAAGGACTTACCAGAGCTGGACTCAACAAGGGCGGGAAATGACGATGAAGGACCACCAGGAAGGGCGAAGTATCCTGGAATACTCTGGAAACACCACGTCGAACTGACGCGGCGGGACACAAAACGAGGGGCACAGCACACTATTACTCACTTTCGGGTTTCGGGAATTGGTTTCTGGGAAGCTTGGAGATGGAGCGAGTATGACGAGGGGATTTGGATGGAAAAGAACTAAGGAAGAACAGGTATTGAATTTCACAGGAAGAACGGATGATCACGAGGTCGAGGTAATGGTGCTGCGCTGAGCGGATTTTCGAGACTGAATGGTGTTGCAAATTGGTGACAAAAACGGAATGGAATGGATGAAGGTAGGGAGTAAATTTTGGAAGGAATCCTAACTACCTATCACCAGAGAGTTCTATAAATGGCCAAACCAGAGGCTAAAGCTCTTTAAGAGGTAATTGGCCATCTGAAGTAAGTAGTACGCATCTCCGCCAGTTGGCCAAAACAGTATTACACGGACCTAGATTTAGATTCTATATAAACTGGGTGAAAAGGATTGTTAGGAACTGAAGATAGTAATGTTATTGATTGTCAATTAACCTGTTAGCGCTCATGAGATGTCGTGTCTTTGCTATGGCGTCCCAGGAATCTCTCCTTGCTGGGCTCCGGCCTGCTGACACTTTCATATTGGAGCTGTGATCTACACCAGAATGGCTGTCCACTAAAACACAAAAATATAGCAATTATATTTACCACTCATTCAAGACTACCTACTCGTTGACAAATTAAATAAAGTGCGCATTCGACTGTACCATAATATATGTAAGTCTAAAAACATTCAAACAATTGTAGGTTAACTGAATTTTGACGTTGAATTTGGATATTAGTTTAAATTTTTTTCCTGAATAATTCCTAACATTCTATTAAAAACTAACAAGTTGTGATAATGCGGGATTTGAACCAAGGGATTCTAATTCAGAGTCCGTGATTCTCACCAACCGATCACAATCTAGATTTATAGTTTTCAGAACTGGCTATCCTAGTGAGGAGGAGTTTTATCAGGCGGTAGATTATAAATCCAATTTTTTTTTTAATGTAAGTACTCACTGCTGGTATTGTAAGAGTAACCTCCACTAGGACTTGATCTGCCAACTCTTGTTCCGTAAACTGGACTGCTAGTTCTGGAACAAATGTTAAATCAGAAATAAAATAACAAGATAATAACACTTTGAATGTGTAATATTTGTAGACAAAAACTGAAATGGAGAATGTTGTAATAGGTATATCAAGTGGCTACTTGACCCAACCAAGGACAGGTCATAACAAACTTATTTATCTCTGCCAAGATCTTCTAATATTATCATTTTATAAGATACACACAATAGGTGCTGATTTTATTAACCCTAGAAAGATAACGTGCGCATCAGAGACGCCCGCGGAACAAATATATCACTGTCTTTTCTACCCAAAGCGCGTGCAAGCTTGTGTTGCCAAACCAACTCAGTCGTTGGTCATCTCCGCTGAGTGACGGTAGCTTCTGCTCGGTAAGTACCACAGTTTTGTTTGCTATGACGGTATGCATCGTCATAGCAACAAAACTGTGGTACTAAACCTTAAATACAGAAGACTGCTAGTTTTTGTTACTTTTTGTAAAGGGTTTTTAATATCCCTACATATTTTTCTTAAAATAAAAAATTATAATAAAACATTTATGTTTTATTTACTTATTAATAATATGAAAAATTTATTTAATTTATTGAATAAATAGGTTTTAAATATTGTGCGCCTCTCAGGCGCTAGTTTATCTTTTCAGTTCCATAAAATAAGGTTATCTCTCTAGGGTTAAATACTACTAACCTGTTGATGGGGCTGGCTGTTCTTCCTATAGGGCTTGTAGTCCTATGCAAATCTTTATCCCCAAGGAACCTGCTACCAATTGGGCTAGCCGTAATGTTTCTAGGGCTCTCCGATCTGTACTTCGACGAGGTGTTGATATCCTGGGACTTGGTGACGCGAGATACGAAGCTGGAGTCCGTCACATCGTAGCTGGAAGACTTTTGAAGGTCGTAGCTGTCGTTGAACGAGGATTTGTACATGTTGGATTCATCAAGTCTTGTAGAGTCGCGGGAGACTTTTGACTTGGTGTAATCCTGGCCGAGAGATCCGTTTAGTGGACTGCTCTCGCGATATCTACCAGCTAGAAGAAAAATACAAAAATACAAATGGCATAATATGCTTTGACGGAGTACTAAGCCTAAAAAATGCGTGTTTTTCCAAATGCTTCCTTCATGAGACCAAGAAAGGAGGACAAATTGGGTTCTTCCCGATTTTTTATTTTTTATTTTAAAAAAATGATTGAAAAATTACAATATCAAGGGAATATTTTTTAAATTTTTACGATGTCATATGAATTTTCTAGCGCGGTTTGAAATAACGCTTTTTCAAATCGGTCGCAAAATCCTCCATTTGGCGCGCATGCGGTGTGACGTCACAGCAATATAGGCGCTCAATATGGAATGAATTTCACTCCTTTCACGGTAGACGGGTATGACGTCATTAGCCAATAACGGGCGTTAAAAATGAAAACAAAATTTTTGATCATTGTGTTTTATATCGTTGGAATTGTAAAAATATACTTGAAATATTTATAACGTTTTCAAGGATATTCATGCTATTGGAAAGAACCCTATTATCAGAAAATAATTCCACTCACCAGGGCTGCTAACTCTAACAGGACTCTCCCTGGTTTTGGTGGAACTTTTACTCTTGTGAGATCCAACTCTCATCATGAAGGGAGACCCCCTTAACATCGTATCCATTATAATACACGTATATCTGCAAAACAAAAAACAAGAAATCAATGTTAAAGTATTGCAGCAAGAAAACGAAAGGCATAAAATGAAGATGGCTTTGGACTCCATATAGAGCTTTTATAAAAAAATATATAGGGGTGAGAGGGTGGAGGGTTTTGAACAATATTTACATCTTCTGAAATATTGTAGATAAAATATCAAATTAAAAATATTTATTTTTAGTACAAATACTAGCCACGGATGTGTGTTCAACAGTTTTTAAATAAATTAAAGGTAATAAAAAAATATATGTTAAGCGTTTACGGCTTTCTACGCGAGGTCGAATTTTGTTCAAACCCTCCCCAACCTGGGGTAGCTTTGAACAAAATTAAGGAGCCTTTGAACGACGCATAAATAGCGTGTTTTTTAAAATATAAATCAAGGACAATAATATAAAATATAAGAAAAAATCATTAATATCTTCAAATAATCCTTTTAACATCGATTTTTTTTTAAAAGAACACAAAAATACTCTATTTAACGCATATTCAATGATGAAAAATTTTAATCAGGAAATTTAATATTTTTTTTTGCAAGGGTTGACACTGGGTTGAGGTAGTTAAGAATATCCTCAAATGGAACCGAGGAAACATCTTCTGTATCGGGAAAGAAGAAACTGTCATTTTCATTCTTCTTCAAGACATTGTTCAAAACCTCCTCATTTCAGATTAAGTATTAAAAAGTGAGTTTCCAATAAAATTTCTTACGTTTATATGCATGTTAAATATGTTGTAAGAAACCTTCTTTACAGCAGAAACAGATTGACCAAAGGCTATTTTAGAAAAGTACTTTAAAAAACTTGCTTTTATTTTAACAAAATTCACAACGGTCAACAATCACACCTACAAGTCAACTAAATCCAAAAATTGGGATTCCCTGTTAGTGTCAGCTATAGACAATAATTTTACCATTACGAGAAAATAAGCAAATGTATGAATAATAGATATTTGGCCAAAATATTTAGCCTGTTCAAAGGCTCCTCGTGTTCAAACCGTCCACCCTCTCCCCTACCCTTACCCTGTGTTTCCCATTGTCCTTTGGCATGAAGGACACTCTGTACGAGTGCGTGTCCAGCTTCTCCACCGCGCACATGATGCTCCGCTTGTCGTGGACTATGTCCACAGACACTTCCCCCTTCTGCAGGGGGCCACAACCGGCCGTGTCCAGCATGAAGTAGTGCGCCTTGTGAGCCACGGCGCCTTCCAATCCGGACACCGTCACCCCGGCGGGGTCGAACACGTCGCATGTGAATGGGCCACCCTGGAATCACAAATTTGATAGGTGTTTCGGGCGGGGGACAACATACTTCCTAAAACGCTTTCAAATAATGGAACCTTGGGTCGAAAATGCGTCAATTTCCGTACTTGAATCAAGAATTGTGGATTATGCGGATAGGAACATTGGATCTTAAGATACCGAAAACTAAAGGGAGATAGCTGAGAAAGAAGCAAGTAGCGGACCATTCTTGAATAAGATCTGGACATTTAAAAAGATGAGGATGGATAGAAGGATACGTACAAGCGTTTCAGCATCAGCAGATCAAAATCAACTTCTAGTTGTGGAGATTCTCTTTCCCTATCATTATCGTCATTATTACATACCCGCTCCCTATATGCTTAATATTGAAATGTGGCGAACTGGTCTCATCCAAGGTCTGCAGGAGGACAGCGCACCGCCCGGGCCGGAGGGGCTGTGGGCCGTCACCATGATACCCTCTCTCCTAGGTGCTCCTCCTGTACCTTACCTGTATATTCTTCCCCTGGTAGGTGATGGAGATCTCCCAGGTACCGGGCTCGTCAGGCTGGAAGATGGCCGAGCTGGTCTCGTCCACGGTCTGCAGAGGACAGCGCACCGCCCGACCGGAGGGGCTGTGGGCCGTCACCATGATACCCTCTCTCCTAGGTGCTCCTCCTATACCTTACCTGTATATTCTTCCCCTGGTAGGTGATGGAGATCTCCCAGGTACCGGGCTCGTCAGGCTGAAAGATGGCCGAGCTGGTCTCGTCCACGGTCTGCAGAGGACAGCGCACCGCCCGGCCGGAGGGGCTGTGGGCCGTCACCATAATATCCTCTCTCCTAGGCGCTCCTAAAAACTCGCAAAAGTAAACTCTGTTATAAAACTGAACATAAAAGTCTAATTATTGTTGACCCATACGTTTTGGTTTCTCTGCGACAAGATTTTTATTCCACGTGACGGGAATTTCGGTCACAACAATCCGGATGGATTTTTGGAGTGTATTGTTGAGTTATTGCATAGCACGCTGCAGAGACAAACATTTCGAAGATATTCATCATTTTTAATTCTTTCGAAATTCGAATATTGAACAATTTGTTGATTTGGATACAGATTATTTTAACATTTATTAAGTTTTGCCTACTAGCTCTAATGGCGAAAAATTCAGACGCATCATTAGAAACGCTATTTCCAAGTCAACGTAACTACCCTTATTTTGAGTGATAGGTTTCACGTTTGAAAGGGGAGGAAGAGGTTTACCTGTTGCATTGACTAGAACCTCGACGAGACTGCCGAGGGCGCAGGGGGCCATCCCGGGGGGCGCCACGGTCACCAGGCGCGGCAGCACTCGGAAGAAGAAGCGGTTATCCACCCTGTAAAAAATTTTTAAATTTTTTTCCCCCCCTTTTTTTTTTTATCTCTTTTCAAAAAAAAAAAAAAAAAAAAAATTTTTTTTTTTAAAAAGGGGGGTTTTTTTTTTAAAATTTTAAATTGGGGGGCCCCTTTTCCCCAAAAAGGGGGGAAAAATTTTTTTTTTTTTTTTTTTTTTTTTTTGGGGGGGGGGGGGGGGGTTTTTTTTAAAAAAAAAAAAAAACCCCCCAAAAAAAGGTTTTTGGTTTTAAAAAAAATTTTTTTTAAAAAAAAATTTTTTTGGGGGGTTTTTTAAAAAAAAAAAAATTTTTTTTAAAGGGTTTTTTGGGCCCAAAAAAAAACCCAAAAAAAACCCCCCCCCCTTTTTTTTCCCCCAAAAATTTTTTTTCCCAAATTTTAAAAAAATTTTTTTTTTTTTCCCCCGGGGGTTTTAAATTTTGGGGCTAGGGGGAAAAGTTTTTTTAAAAAAAAAAAATTTTTTAAAAATTTTTTTTTTTTTAAAAAAAAGGGAAACCCCCAAAAAACAAAAAATTTTTTTTTAAATTTCCGGGGGGGGAAAAATTTTTTAAAAGGGGGGGGGGTTTTTTTGGGAAAAACCCCTTTAAAAAGGGTTTCCGGGGGGAAAACCCGGGGAAAAAAATTTTGGGGGCCCCCCCCCCCAAAATTTGTTTTTTTTCCCCTTTAAAAAAAAAAAGGGGGGGGGTTTTTTTTCGTTTTTTTTTTTTTCCCCCTTTTTAAAAATTTTTGCGGGTTTTTTAAAAAAAAAAAAATTTTTTAAATTATTTTTTTTGGGGTTTTCCCCCCCCCCCTTTTTTTAAAAAAAGAAAAATTTTTTTTTTTTTTTAAAAAAAAAATTTTCCCCAAAAAAAAAAAAAAAGGGGGTTTCCAAAAAAAAGGGGTTTTTAAAAATTTAATTTTTTAAAAATTTTTTTTCCCCCCCCAAAAAAAAAAAAAAACTTCCAAAAATTTTTTCCCCCCCTTTTTGGCTTTTTTTTTAAAGGAAGGGGGGGGGAAAAAACCCGGGCACAAAAAAAAGGGAAAAAGGGGGGGGGGGAAAGGGGCCCCCTTTGGGGGGGAAAAAATTTTTTTTTTTAAAAAAATTTTAAAAAATATTTTTTTTTTCCCCAAAAGGAAAAATTAAAAAAAAGGGAAAAAAAAAAAAAAAAGGGGGGAAAAAAAAAAAAAAAAAAGGGAAAAAAAAAAAAAATTGCCCCCCAAAAAAAAAAACCCCAAAAAAAAAAAGGGGGGGGGAAAAAAAAAAATTGTTTTGGGTTTTTGGCCCCAATGAACCCGGGGGGGCTTTTTAAAAAAAAAAAAAATTAAAAAAAAAAAAAAAAATTTTTTCCCTTTTTTTTTGGGAATTTAAAAAAAAACCCAAAAAAAAAAAATTTTTTTTTTAAAACCCGGGGGGGGTTTTTTACCCTTTCCGGGGGAAAAATTTTCCGGGGGGGTTTTTTAAAAAAAAAATTTTTTAAAAAAAAAATTTTTAAAGTAAGAAGGGGGGGCTTCCCCCTTTTTTTTTGGGGGGAAAAAAAAAAATTTTTTTTTTAAAAAAACCCCCAAAAAAAAAAAAAAATTTGGGTTTTTGGGGGGGGGCCCCCCCGGTCCCCCTTTTTTAAAAAAAAAAAAATTTTTAAAAAAAAAAAATTTTTTTCTTTTTTAAATTTTTTTTTTTAAAAATTTTCAAAAAATTTTTAAAAAAAAAAACGTTAGAAAAATTTTTTTCCCCTTTTTTTTTGGAAAAAAATTTTTAAAAAACCCCCTTTTTTTAAAATTTTTTTTCCCAAAGGGGGGGGGAAAAAAAAAAAAATTTTTTAAAAAGGGGGGGCCCCCCCCCCCCCTTTTTTTAACCCCCCCAAAGGGGGTTTTTTTTCCCCTGGGGGGCCCCCCGGGGAAAAAAAAAAACCCCCCTTTTTAAACCCAAAAACAAAAAAAAATTCTTTTTTTAAAATTTTTTTTTCCCCCCCGGGGGGAAAAAACTTTTTTTTTTTTTCCCCCCAAAAAAGGGGAAAAAACCCCGGGGGTTTTTAAAAAAACCCAAAAAAAAAAACCCCCTTTTGCCCTTTTTTTAAAAAAGGGGGGGGAAAACCCCCCAAAAAAAATTTTTTGGGGGGGGGGGGGGGGGGGGGGGGGAAAAAAAAAATTTTAAAAAAATTTGGGCCAAATTTTTAAAAAAAAATTTTAAAATTTGGGTTTAAAAGGGGGGTTTTGGGGGGGGGGGGGGTTTGGTTACTTAAAGTAAAATTTTTGGGCGGGAAACCCAAAAAAAACCCCAAAAAATTTTTTAAAGGTTTTGGGTTTTTTTTAATTAAATTTAAACCCCCCCCAAAAAAAAAATTTTTGGGTTTTTTTTGGGGGGGTTGGGGGGGGGGGGGGGGGGGGGGGGGGGGGGGGGGGGGGCCCCCCCCCCCCCCTTTTTTGGGGGCCCCTTTAAAAAATTTTTCCCCTTTTGGGGGGGGGCCCCCGGGGTTTCCCCCCGGGCCCCCCCGGCCTTCAAAAAAAAATTCCCCCAAAAAACCCTTTTTGGGTTTTGAAAAAAAATTTTTTTTTTAAAAAATTTCTGGCCAAAGGGGCCCCCCCAAAAAAATTTTCCTTAAGGGGAAGGGGGGGCCCCCCCCAAAACCCCCCCCAAAAAAAAAAAAAAAACCCCCCCCGAGGGGGGGGGGAAAAAAAAAAAAAAAAAGGGGGGGGAAACCCCCGGGGGGCCCAAAAAAGGGGGCCTTCCCCCCCCAAAAATTTTTTAAAAAGGGGGGGGCCCGGAAGGCCCTTTTCCCCCAAAAATTTTTAAAAAAAAAGGGGGGGGGGGGAAAAAACCCCTTTTTTGGGGGCCCCCAAAAAAAAAATTTTTAACGGGTTCCCCCCCCCGGGTTTGGGGGGGGTTTTTTAAAAAAAAAAAAAATTTTTAAAAAAATTTTTTTTGGAGGGGGGGGGGGGGGGTTTTTTTTTTAAAAAAAAACCCCCCGGGACGGGTTTAAATTTAAGCCCCCCCCCCGGGGGGAAGGGGGGGCCCGGGTTTAAAAACCCCCAGCCCCCGGGCCCCCTTTTTTTTCCTTCCCCAAAAAAATTTTTCCCCCAAAAACCTTTCCCGGGGTGGGGGGAAAACCCCCCGGGGGGAACCCCCCCGGGGGGTTTTGGGGGCCCCCGGCATTTGGAAAAAATTTTTTTCCCCCCCCAAAAAAAGGGAAAATTTTAAAAAAATTTCCCCGGGGCCCCAATTTTCTTTAAACCCCCCTAAAAAAAAATTTGGAAACCCCCCCAAAATTTTAAGGGGGGAAAAAATTTTTTTTTCCCCAAAAACCCCCGGGGGGGCCCTTTGGCCCAAAAATTTTTTTTTTTGGGTTTGGTTTTTAAAAAAAAAAAAAATTTTAAAAAAAAAACCCCCGGGGGTTTTTTAATTTTTTTTTTTTGTTTTCCCAAAACCAAAAACCCCTTTTGGGTTTGGGGTTTTGGGCCGGGGGGGGGAAGTTGGTTTTCATAAAGTGGATGGGTGGTCAACCCCGACAGGACAGGGGGAGTCTGGCTTCATGAAGTAGGATAGGTAGGTCAAGCCCGACAGGACATCTCTATAGTATAATGCCTCACACAACACAACTCACCGTAAAGTTGGATACAGATTTCTGCAGCCTGGAGTTGACCCAGCGCAGCGTGGCGTGGAAGCCGGGGGAGTCTGGCTTCATGAAGTAGGATAGGTAGGTCATGCCCGACAGCTCGTCCACCAGGGAGAGGCGAGGTATTCTGGTTCCAGTACCATTGGTACCCAAACTCTCGCTGGCGGGTCACTCCATGGCGCGACGACAGTTGTCAATACTGTTATTTGGATCTGCAAACGACACAGAACAGTTTATTTTTAAAAAAAACATCACCCTTTGCGGTCACGCTTCATTAATTTTTCGTTATCATCTTTCGATCCCTAAAAATAACTATATTTTTGAAATACATGCTTTAGAAATAATGAAGTGCTGTTCCTCGAACAGCACAGCACAAACTATGGCTTGCATGCACCAATGTCCCGATTGTGTCGCATTGTAAACTCGAGACAGGATCTGGACTTTTTTTGTGTTAGTTTTTTCCAGATTTAAACAATCACTAACAGAGACCAGATCTTGACTCGTGTAGTTCTAATAAATGTATACTTAAAATTTTGTCCTAGCTTTTATTTCCTTAATTGTATCGTATTTTAATTGTACCTGTGTATATATGTGTTAGAATAATTTTATGTTTTGAAATGGACTTAAGTCCGTAAATAAAATTAAACAAAAATATAAAAAAAATAAGAAAGTTGAAAGAATACGGTGTAATATTATAGGGCCCAAAATAGCAGACTTCTGAGTTTTGAGAATAGGTGTCTTAGAAGAATATTAGGTGTGCAACCCTTGGTATCTACTGTCATACGGCGAAGGCGTTTCGGCTGGCTGGACCATATACTACGTACGCCTCCCAAGAGCCTTAACCATGCTCGCCTATTTTACAAGGCATCAATCAGGCTCTCGGCGTCCTGGTCGTCCACTGTTGGCGGCAGTTTGCGTCAGAGCTGCGGGACGTGGAGGATGCACGGGAGCTGGCGGCCGATCGCTTGGCCTGGTGGCAGTTTGCGTATGATGATGATGATGATGATGATGATAAACATTTATAAGTTTAGAGTCACAGTAACTGTGATTTTTCTATCTTTCTCTTAACTTGTTAAAATAAAAAGTAAAAATGTTAAGCATTTAGAATTATCGCTTCATTTTCGGATGAATAATGTTAAAATTAATATTTGTAAATATTTTTGACCAAATTGACGTCCTCTTCAGAAGGAAGAAGAAAAATGGAAGATTTCACAATTGCCATATTCCTTAATGATAGCTTAAGAAACGATTCTCATATTTCTTATTTCCCATACAAAACTTGCTAATGTTTGAGAAATGTTTTGTACATTTTTGTAAGAAGCACAGAGCTATTAATCAAGTTGTATGTAAAAACAGTTAACTGCAGACATGTGGGTTTAGTTGAATGGAACTGTTTCTAGAATCTTTTTATTTTTATTGTAGGTAGTTAAACGATAACTTTACAAGATATAAAGTAAAAAAACCGGAGTAGGTTCAACCCGAAAACTCATGAATCTACATCAAATTTGGAGTAGAATGTGTAATATCGTCTATGTAAGTTCAATACCGCGTATGAACCAATAAGTTCAAAATACGCATTTTTGGTGATTTTCGTTGAACGAAACAAGCCGCATCGGTTGATTAATTCAAATTTTAAAATTGACCAATAGACTGCTAGCACTCGGTTAGTGTCAATACCGCGAATAAACCATCTTCACAAAAGAAGCAAGCAATACCGCGTATATCCCGATACAAATTTCATGTTTACCTCTTTTTTTTACGAAATTGGAGGGTTTTTTGTCTCCCCCGAACATTTTGACAAATGGTTCTTCGGGGTATTGAACTTACACAGACGATATGACTTTTGAATCTGAGCTTTAAAAAAATATTTTCTTATGAAAGCTTTCAAATGTAGGTACCGGAGATTACGTAAAATACACATATTCCCATTAAGAGCATACCAAACCACGTGACTCGCGGCCGCTTCCCATACAAACGTATTCCTTGATTTTCTCTTTGGAATTTAACATCATAGCTATGTTTTTTTAAAACATTTTAGATATCTACTAGATGCGTGTTTGAATCGTGCTATTTTTTAAATATTTTGTTTGTTAAAAGAGATAAATTAGCTATTTTAAAAATTAGACGATACAAACACGCATCTGGTCGATATCTGAAAAGTGTGAAAAAATCATTGCTTTTATGTTAAATTACAGGAAAAAAACCGAGGAATACGTTTGTATGGGAAAGGCGTCCGCGAGTCACGTGGTGTATATATATTCTATAATAGAAAAAAATTATCGTAAAAACTTTTTACTTCGTACTCAATTTTCTTTATTTTTTTATTGTAAAAAGAAATCCATGCAATCTTATGATATTTGCAAATATTTCAATTTCTAAATACTATTTTCAATAAAGCCTAAGCGGCTTGTGCTTGAAAATAGGAATCGAGTCGTGTCGAAGTGGGGATTCGAACCGACAATCTCTGGACTCAGAGACCGCGACGCTACCCACTGGGCCACTACCCGTTCAAAACCATGATGTAGATTCACTGGTATTATATAAAACATCGGACTCCAATATATGGGATGTTGCTTGAACAGTCGAACTTGTTATGCTTCTACCAAATGCTTGGGTTTTGCAAGTAAGATACACTAGTAAACCATGTATTGGTTGTTGCAAGAACAGATTGCCAACAGGCTAACAGAAAAAAACAGACAAATGGACAAACAGGCAAACAGACATACAGATGCAAACAGACAAACAGACAAACAGACAAACAGACAAACAACAAACAGACAAACAGACAAACAGACAAACAGACAAACAGACAAAGACAACCGACTCAACAGACAAACAGACAAACAGACAAACAGACAACAGACAAACAGACAAACAGACAAACAAGACAAAACAACAACAGACAAACAGACAAACAGACAAACAGACAAACAGACAAACAGACAAACAGACAAACAGACAAACAGACAAAACACAACAAACAGACAAACAGACAAACAGACAAACAGACAAACAGACAAACAGACAAACAGACAAACAGACAAACAGACAAACAGAACAAACAGACAAACAGACAAAAGACAGACAACAAACAGACAAACAAAAATCAGACATACAGAAACACCAAGGCCCTTACTGAGCGAGCAGCCAGTGACCGGCGCCCACAGACGGGCAGCAAACAGACAGCAGCGCGCAGAGCATGCACACCGCTGTTTCCAGACAAACAGGTTCCAGGTTGACAAACAGCGCAAACTCGCAAACACGGCCCTGCAGCCAGAAACATTTCAGCCCTTACTGAGCGAGCGGGAAGTGCGGGCGCCCGCCCGGGCGGCGGCGATCAGCAGCGCGTATGAGCCCAGGACACCGCTGTTCAGGTTCCCGGTCAGGATGGCCACGCGGCACCTCGAATGCACGCCTGCAGCCAGGCCAGCATTGTGCTTGCGCGGCGGGAACTTGCTGCGCTCTCTGGTAGCTAAACGATCAGCGACCATACTCAGCCTTCTTCTGAAGATCAGCTATATCTGGAAGCCCGTTCACGATATCACTCGTTGCTGTGGAACAAACAACACCCATGTTTCATTTTTTAGTGCCGGTTGTATCGGAATTACATTGCTAAACTTTTTTTCTGTATTTAATATCTTCTTAAAAAGAATCTAAATTGGCTGGGAATAATGGACCTATTGATGAACTATTGGACAAGGACATTTAAAAGGAGGGTTAGTGCCGGTAACAGATAAGTAATGAACGTGACTTAAAGTCGGTCGTATCTAAACTAAGTCTCTCATCCAGAAAAGGAGGCTAAAACTAGGCATGCATATGGAAGTTCTGGTGACGAAACCTTATGTTGAAAAGCGAGAGCATGGAGTTGGAAAAATAAGATAAGTAATTCGAATGCAGTTGAAATGCGATCTTCTCAGGCGAATGTGTGTTTAAATACTATGTAAGGGATGATGAAATATTGTACGGCTAAAAAAATGTTGAAATAAGTGCGACGAATGCAAGGCTGAGGAGTGCGAGCTTTTCGAGAAAGACATGACAAGAAAGGTCAACATGTGGGGCACGAAGTTGGTTCGGTCATGTAGAATTTGAAAGGGAGGAATCGAAAGTTTGCCACGAGCTAAAAAAGGCGTATATGCGACTGTGCTGGATGTAGGAGGAGGAATGCCGAGAAAGACATGACAGTGATTCAAGTGTGGCATTAAGAAGTCGGGAAATAATCGAAGTGCGTGCATGAAAAGATCTTTTGGAATGTGGAGGAAGCAAAGAAAGTATGCCTAGGTCAGAGTGGTGAGGCGTTCTATTCCTTCTGCATTATTCCTTCGGGGAAAGAGGTGATGGATGTTAGTTAGTTAGTTAAGAAGAAGATGAAAATGAAAATGAAGAAGGTTTTTCTTATGTAGTAAAATATTTCTGTTTTTTAATTTTTTTATGATTTAATCTTTCTTATTCCTAAAAAAAATAAGTTCAAATTATTGATCGGTATATGTATATTAGCTCATATTTTTATCTTTTTCATTTTTCTTACTTACATTTAAGAGTGTGAAAAAATTCACAATCGACATTCTATGTAAACCTACCCACGAACAGGTTATGCCTTTGTGGGATTTTTGTTTATTTTTAATATGTATTTGTGAAGGTATGTGTCTATTTGTTTTGTTTTTTTGGGATTATCCGTGTATGTTTTTTGTCCTCTCCGACCTCGCAGGGCTGCGCATCTTCAGGGTGAAGTATGTATGATGTAAAATGTGGTGTGTTTATGTACAAATAAAATCATCAACGACCATGAAAATCTACGCACATTTTTTTTGTCAACAATTTTTTTAAATTTACGTCTTGCAGGGCACCCGCTTGCTCAGCGCGGGCTTAAACTGTGCAACCCATAAAGAAACTCATGATGCGATAATATGTTATTATTGTAGAGATCCCTTGATGACCGCCCCTTGACCTACATGTAGATCTATGGCACTTGCGGCCGTATGTACGTGGGCGTAGAGGTCGTTATTCCACGTCTAATATCTATGTATATAATAATCATTATCAACGCTTAGTTCGTAATGATGACCACAAGAAACACTGCTTGAATACTTCATACGATTTTTTAATTTTTTTTTTATAAAATTTGAAATTACCAATATTTATAATGTGTAAAATGTATATATAGTAATAATAAGTGGTGTTATGATTTTTTTTTTTTATTTGTATGGAAACGTCTTAGTGAACTCTTGTTCAAAGTATGCATACCATGGAAAAATGGGATTACAGTAAAAGCCCCACCCTTTCCCTAGACTGTTTTTAAAGACTATTGGGTCTTTCTTCAGTCCAGCACAACTCTACTGATTTTTTAAAGCTAATCCGCGAAATTTGATAGATTCAGTTTTAACTGGAAAAGACGGAAGAAAATAAGGTTAAAATACGCGACTAAATGCTTTCATTGCCCCTATCCACTGTCTCGGCTCTAAGATGTATAAACACATTCACATAAAACATTCACCCCAACCTGCTCAAGGAGCTGGCCAAATTTACAGTGATAGGGATATTAGTAGTTTTCAGAGTTGAGCGCTTATCCTCCAATACAGGGTATTATAATCCTCTCTCCTCGTATGTGCAAGAGTACAATGTAATACACAGGGACAAGCACTGAAGGTACAGTGGGTACATCTTCGGAAGCTCCGTAGATGGGTTCAAGAAAAGGTTGTCCTTGAGATATTTGTGATCACTTTGCTTTTATATGTGATTATATTTACTTAAGCATTGTGTGTATGTCACATTTTCATAAACATTATGTTTTGGGTCATTTGATTAAGCACGATCTGTGAACAATTTTAAAGGGCAATTGGTCTACCTAGTTATATTTTTATCTTTTTTTGTATTATATTTAGTATCCTTTTTGTCTCTTATTGTTCCGTAACAAATAAAATTAAAAATAAAATAAAATAAAAATTTAGTAATTCTACCCTTTTTGTCGTTAGTTACAACTACCAGAGAAGGAGGAGTACGAGGATGGGAGATTGTAGAGTAAATCCTAATGGAGAAATGGGATGATGGTTGTTTAGTTATTGATCATCTTGCCTATAACAAATGATCAAGATAAACAGCACTCGGTGTTTCAATGCAGCATCCTATGCGCCATTGGGGGCGAATAAGGGAGAGTAGGAGAGTTAGAATTTTCCAACACATTTCGCATTTTCACTTCCACTACACCCATGCACCGTTCGTTCTTTGCAGTGGCAATTATGCATTAGAAATAATAAGTGTTATTACGGGCTACGAATAGGAGCATTGCTCGGAACTGAACACTATCTCGGCTGGAACGGAGCGTGAAGTTGTCCCGTTAGCCACTATCCACCGGGGCTTATTATCTTTTGCATAATATTCCATAACTCGCTATTACTGCATAAGCCGACATATTTTGCATCTTTAAATCAGCCATTTCGATATTTTCTCTATCGAAAAGTTAAAATTTGTACTAGAATTCGATGCAACAATGAAAAAAGTTCTCTAGTTTTTCACGAATTTGTTCATATTTTGTGCGGATAGGGAAAAGTAATAGAAATATGTATTGTAAACACCATTTTGAGTGTCTCCAAAGACTTGTAGATAAAAGCTAACTAACTAACCATCACGCCATTTCTCCGTAGGGGTAAGCAGAGAGGTTAGAACGCCATACCACTCTGTCCTGACATACTTATTTTGCTTCCTCTACATTCATACATCTTCTCATGCACATACGCCGATTGTTTCGACTTTTCACGGGCCTTGTCTACTTTCAGGCAACTTGGCATACTTGTCGTTCTTGGTCATGCATGTCTTATCTCCAAACCTTGCCCTTTCTAATCTTTAATTTCGACATTTGTACACACTATCATACATAGTCTTACCACACATTCGCCTGGTCGCATTTCAACAGCATTTAGTCTACTTTCATCCTTCTTTTTCCAAACACCACGCTTCACTACCATACAATAAGGGTTGGGTACCAGAACTCAGTTGTGTACTGCCAATTTTGCTTCTTTCGATAAGTTCTTATTTGCCACTATCGATTTCAAGACACCAATAACTCTATTTCCGGCATTAACCTTTCTCTCAATGTCCTTATCCACATTTCCGTCTCTTGTAAACATATTTTCAAAACATACAAATTCTTCAACCTGCTTCAATTCAACTGTCTCCATTTACTATAATATTACATACGGTCATATTCACATTTCTTTCAAAAACCATCACATTTGACTTTTCCACATTCATTAACAAATAACTCTCCTTGCACACATCGAAAACCTTTGTGACCAAGGACTGCAGCTATTCTTCGCTATCAGCAAGAAGCACTGCGTCATCAGCGTACAAAAGGCAAGTGACAGTTAGATCACTCATTTTCGCTCCCTCACCCAAACTTTTCAATTCTTTTATGCATTTATCCATTTATAAGTTGAACAACCATGGTGACATCACACATCCCTGTTTGACTCCTTTGGGGATGTCAAACCACGATGTGAATGACCCATTTATCCTGACACTCGCTACACTATCCTTATACAAGGATGCAATAGCGCGGATCAGGTTGCTGCTCACTCCATACTCCGATAAAACTATCCACAGCTTTTCCCTATCGACTCAATCAAATGCTAGACAAAAACTGTTGCTCGATCACAGATCATTATCGACGCGGTAATAAGCGACGTGATAACAATTTCTTACCCATGGATGTTTAACGTTTTCGCGATCACAATGGAACACGCGTTAAAAGTTATCGATCGGGATTATTAAACGAGCGCATCTAGTCGCGAGCCATTTCCCGAGATATATCTTCTTCGCACATATCTTCTTTCAATCTTTCTCGAGTGCCGTATTGCATTTAGCCGGCGTTCAGCAAGCCAAATATTGAGGAAAGCAGTCGACATAATAAACAATCCGACACGCGCGTTGATTTGACGTTTGACGTTTGTCCGCGATATCGCGTGCCGAGCATTTCCGAGCTTTGCTTCGGCAATGCTCGGTTCGGCGAACGTGGTATGAACGTATGTTCATTGTGATCGGTCAAATCGTTAGCGTTAGCACGTGGTTAGCACGTTTCAATAGTTATCTGTGATTGAGCTCCTGGTATTGTATATTATGTTGTAGGCATAACCCATTACCCATAAATGGGCAAAAGATAAGTTGTTATTATCTAAATATATTGCCTACTACGCACGGAACGGTAGGTAGGCAACTTACGTCTTATCTAATGTACGTGAAAGTACTTTCATGCGATGACCGATGACCTAAAATATAAACGTCTACGTGTAAGTACCTACTTACAATATTATTGCATGTTTACGCAGAGAAAAAAGATATGGATATATACATATATGTAAGTGTTTAGATGCGGCCACATTAACCACATTATATACTACTACTACTTCCCCTTACCTGCACCCAATGGTGCATAGGGCACTGCATCTATACACCAAGTACAGTGTTTCTTGATCATTTTTATTACAAGTTAAATCAGTCGGAAGGGGTAGGCAGAGATGATAGAACGCCCCACCACTGTCCTGGCACACTTCCCATGCTTCGTCCACTTTATACATCTTCTCATGCACGCAAGTCGACTACATTCACATGACCACTTTCGAGTGTTTGATGTACTTGATCACGCCATGTCTTTCGCGGCCTTCCTCGACTTCTACGCCCAGACACTCGCATCTTAGATCCTTTTAGCAGTTCTTTCATTATTCATTCACTCCACATGACCGAACCATCGCATCGTAAAATACCTTTATTCTGATCTAATTTCGACATTAGTACACCTATCATACATACATTTACCACAAATTCGCCAAGAGATCGCATTTCAACAGCATTCAATCTAATTTTATTCCTTTTTTTCCAACTCCATGCTTCGCACCCTAAAACACCTAAATATATTTAACTTGGGTAGAATTTTCATTTAATAATTAATTAACATTTTTAATCTTTAAATAACTGAAACGTGCCTTTGTAAATTTTATGAATAATTGTTTAAGATCATTTAAATAAATAAATATTTAAAAGCTATCAACATACATGGTGTAACAAAACTCGTAGTACAACCCGAAAACTGGTGAATCTACATCGTATTTGGAGACGATAGTGTAATATGACTTTTTAATTTGAGCTTAAATTTTTTTTTTTTTTTCCATTCCATAAAAGCTTTCATTAGTACTTCAGATTAAGTAAAATTGCTCAAATTCTTATATTTGACTAAATACATGATACTTGAAAGCAATTTGCAAAAAAATTCGAAAAAAAAAATCAACTTCGTGCTCAATTTTCTCGAAAACTAAGGGTCAAATCAAAAAATGTTATTCTACAAAATCGACTCCAAATATGATGTAGATTCACTGGTTTCCCGCTTGTACATCGAGTTTTGTTACTCCCTGTATATTTATGTACATTGTATCTACATATTGTATATAATATGAAAACAGATGAAACCTATTATGTTAGTTCGTGAGAAACTCAGTTGAATGAAGCAAAAACTGTTATGTTCTATTGTTCTATCGTCCGCTAATTCTTCAATATTACTCGTATTTACATACATAGGTACATTCCAAAAAATCACAATTACTTTGTAACTAACTAACTAACTAACCATCACGCCATTTCCCCGTAGGGGAAGGCAGAGAGGATAGAACGCCATACCACTCTGTCCTGACATACTTCCTTTGCTTCCTCTACATTCATACATCTTCTCATGCACATACGTCGATTATTCCGACTTCTTACATGCCCACTTTCAAGCACTTGTTTTACTTGATTATGCCATGTCTTTCTCGGCCTTCCTCGATTTCTACATCCAGGCACAGTCGCATCATATATTTTTTTAGCCGTCCTTTCATCATCCATTCGCTCCACATGACCAAACCGCCGTAAAAGCCCTTTCTTAATTTTGTCGATAATGCTTATCTCAGCGTTGCACTCTGCTCTAATTTCGACATTTGTACACCTATCATACATAACATAGTCTTACCACACATAGATCGCATTTCAACAGCATTCAGTCAACTTTTATCCTTCTTTTTCATACTTCTTCTTACATAAGGGTTGGTACCAGAACTCCGTTATGTATTGCCAATTTTGCTTCATTCGATAAGTGTTCTCGGCGTCCTGGTCGTCCACTGTTGACAATTCGTCGGCAGTTTGCGTCAGAGCTGCGGGACGTGGACTTGACTTGGGAGGAGGATGCACGGGAGCTGGCAGCCGATCGCTTGGCCTGGAGGCAGTTTGTGGATTCCATATGCTCCACATAGGGAGCGGATATGGCATACCATATATAATATGAAGTGATGATGACATATATAATATGTATGAACCAACATAGAACGTTTTGTATGGCTTTACAATTTTCGTCATTTTTTCTTGATATTTACAGGGCTTATGACAGGCCCTGTAAACGTCTCGATAATCTACATTTGTTTCCAGAGTTTCTCTGGCTCTGTTGAAATATCAATAACACTGCATTTGGTTAACCTGTGCATTTTGTGCAGTGTCCTAGGCCGGCAAGGGAAAGTGGCAGAGGTCTACGCAGAACTTTGCCGACATTTTTTTATTTTGTTTGATTAGTGTTATAATATGTTGTGTTTCTCACAGCCGATAAAATAACAATGCACAAGAAAAGTGAACTCTGGGAATGTTCAAGAGCGCGTGAGTTCGTGTCTTCCAAACATTATTGTACAACAAATTACTAGGTAAGCAAACATTGTAGATTTTTACCTGGTACTTTTGCTACTCGATTCTGCAGTTCGATAAAGAAAGAACTCAAAATACGTCATTTTGAGAAAAATGGATTTGAAAATCTGTCACAAACTTCTCCTAACAATTTAACGATATTTTGCATTCCTATTACTAAATTAATAGTGGTCATGTTTCCTTATTGAACTAACATTAATTTGACATGTTCCCTATTGAACTAACATTAATTTGACATGTTTCCCTATTGAACTAATATTTGACATGTTTGTGTTTAGTGTCCCTTTTGAACTAACATTTGACACCTCTCCCCATTTAAGTAACATTAATTTGACATGTTTTATTATTGAACTAACATTAATTTGACATGTTTCCCTATTGAACTCAAATTTGACATCTTTCCCTATTTAACTAACATTATTTTGACATGTTTCCCTATTCAACTAATATTTGACATGTTTGTATCCCTATTGAACTAACATTTGACATGTTTCCCTATTGAACTAACATTTGACATGTTTCCCTGTTTAACTAACATTAATTTGACATGTTTTCCTATTTAACTAACATCGATTTAACGACAAAAAATGACAAATACTTGTTAATAATATATTGAAATATGAAGAGGAAGTGATTCTTTACATTCTGGCATCATTAACTCTAAATTGCCATAGTTTGAGATATTTCTCTATAGAACTAGGGTACAGCGACATTATATTATTGTCTGCTCTTGAAGCAAGAAGCAAGATGTAATTATTGTCGTAAGAAAGTGTTGAACTTGGATATTCATTCCCACATTGTTTCTTCAGTTTTATGTTTGTATGTATGTATGGAGGTAGCTGTAGACAAACTGAAAAAAAATGCGTAAAAAAAAGTTACCTAGTAAATTTTTGCTGCATTAAAAATATTAGTTCTTTCAAAAAACAAATTACGGATTTATTAAGCATAGTAAAGCTTCAAAAGTGTTGTTACACAGACTTTAAACTATTTTCTAAGGAAATAAGGAGACCGATTTTTTAAAAAGCGCAGCTAAGCGTATGAATTATATGAAAAAAAAATACTGGGAATTTTTAACATTTTATTACTAACTAACTAACTAACCATCATGCCATTTCTCCGTAGGTGTAGGCAGAGAAGATAGAACACCATACCGCTCTGTCCTGACAGACTTCCTTTGCTTCCTCTACATTCATACATCTTCTCATGCACATACGCCGATTATTCCGACTTTTCACATGACCACTTTTAAGTACTTGACGTACTTGGTCAAGCCATGTCTTTCTCGGCCTTCCGCGGCTTCAATTGCATTGCATTGCATTTAAACTTCTTTTAGCCGTTCTTTCATCACTCATTCGCTCCACATGACCAAACCATCGCAAAAGCCCTTTCTTAATTTTGTCGATAATGCTTATCTCAGCCTTGCACTCTGCTCTAATTCCGACATTCACACATAGTCTTACCACACTTTTATTAGTTTTTTAATAAGATTTAGAGTCAGTGATGGCCAGTCGGACAGTCTCACGATTTGGCCCCTTGCGATTTCTTGTGGGTTTTTTTGAAATCCTGAGGTCCAACATCCAGGCGGCCAAAATAGACAATATACCAGCTGCTATCCTAGCGTCACGACAATAATCGTAAATTGTCTTTTTCAGTGCTAGATTATGGGGGGTGTCTCCTACTGGCTTACCTAGTGTTATGTTCTAAACCGCGTAAAACAAAATTAAATGGGCGAAATTAATCATTTGAAAATTCAATAATTACTATGGCGAAAGATCATTACCAGTTCACAACATGACAATCAACAGCATTCCGAAAGGAGCCACCTACTCGAAATAATATTGTTTATTATAATTTCACGGTCCCCTGATTTGCGTGGTCAATCTAAAACGGTTTATTCTAGATCGCAATAGAAACCGTATGATAAATGCGATTATACAAACGTTTTTTAATAGAATAACTATTACAATTTGACATCTCAACAGAGACGAGAAGTTTGGAAGGGAATATGGATATCTAGGCGTTTACAGGGCTTATGACCTGTCATTGGCTGGGTTAAGTGGCCACATGACGTACTACAACATTCCCCATTCCGCCCATCATCTTATAACCATATATGACAAAAATGTTGTTTAAAATGGGCGGAATGGGGAATGTTGTAGTGCGTCAAGTGGCCACTTAACCCAGCCAATGACAGGTCATAAGCCCTGTAAACGCCTAGATAACCCACATTCGTTTCCAGAGTTTCTCTGTCTCTGTTGGGATATCAATAATATTAAACTCTTAGAAACGTTTGTTGGTTATCTAGGCGTTTACAGGGCTTATGACCTGTCATTGGCTGAGTTAAGTGGCCACTTGATGTATTACAACATTCCCCATTTCACTTAGTATTTAATATCCATATCTGCCAATATACAGTAAAATGGCGCGACGCTTCACATGTGAACACTCTCTGTCATCCATTTATTTTATTTATCTATTTATTCACGCCCATGGGGCTTTTACAAAACAAATGTAAGTACCAAAGTGACGCATGTACATACATAATTTAACACATTGAGAAAATTGCTAAGCATTTTAGCAGAAACCTTTATGATTGCAAGTGAGATTCTTACCGAATTATATCACCTACTAGGAAACGCCTGAAGATGAATCTTCAATTTGTTATGCTTATAACTTCTACCAGCTAATCTTTATAAACAACATTTTGCGTGTGTCCAAATACTTGTAGACAAAAACTGGATTTCACCCATTACGGGCTAATAATTACAATTTGACATCTCAACAGAGACGAGAAGTTTGAAAGGGAATAAGTTATATCGTAACGATTTAAAGGATAATTTTCAATCAAGGCATGCATAATAAAATCGCACGACTGCATTACACGTATCAACCTAATTAACTTAAAACAGAGGCAATTTCAATTCATTATCTCCGCCCCCCTGGCTAACACTGGAGCTGCAAGATCTACAGGACATCCAATCCGTGATAAGTCACAAAATACTATCACAAGAAGTGGTATCATAAATGATAAATATAGTTAAGGAAATAAATAAAAATAGAAAAAGCAGGATACAAAATGCCGAAAACTTATCAAGTTAATCGAAAGACATCAATTGTCGGCCTTCTCCATGACTTTCCCGTGAGTTTTCCGTTTTCATTGAGTTTTCCGTGATTTTCTCGTCACCCTAGGCAAATAAAAGCCCTGTAAACGCCTAGATAACCCACATTTGTTTCCAGAGTTTCTCTGTCTCTGTTGGGATATCAATAATATCTGATATCAGCCCAGCATGGGTATAATCCAGTAATTTGTCTACAAATCGACGGTCTCTGAGTCCAGAGATCGTCGGTTCGAATCCCCGCTTCGACACGACTCGATTCCTATTCTCAAGCACAAGCCGCTTAGGCTTTATTGAAAATGGTATTTTCAAATTGAAATATGTGCAAATATCATAAGATTGCATAGATTTATTTTTACAATAAAAAAAAAAAAAAAAAAAATAAATTTGAATTCATTTCAAAAATGTTCTTTAAAAAGATCTATTGGTTAAAAATATAAAGCAAAATAAAAAATTGGAGAGACATCTTCAGGCGTCTTCTAGAGTAAGTAATAAAGCATGATTGCAAAAAAAAAAAAATGCTTTGCAATCTTCTCAACAGATGACACCAGCATAGAAAAATTCTGTAAAGCGGAACGACGAAGACGATTTCAATATATAGTAGTTCCAAAATTTGTCATATATTATATGCTTATCAGATGATGGGCGGAATGGGGAATGTTGTAGTACGTCAAGTGGCTACTTAACCCAGCCAATGACAGGTCATAAGCCCTGTAAACGCCTAGATAACCCACATTCGTTTCCAGAGTTTCTCTGTCTCTGTTGGGATATCAATAATAACAAATTAGAAGCCATGTACCCTTTTGAAGAAAATATAAGCCTTGTACAATATAAGCCCTGGAGCTGCTCTACCTGCCCACGAGTACCTACATGACACTCCCGCACGGCAACATGACACTCCCGCACGGCTGCATGACACTCCCGCACGGCTACATGACACTCCCGCACGGCTACATGACACGTACCTATGTTGACCAGCTTGACGCCGTCGGCCTCTATAGCGTTGAGCGCCGCCGTGACGTTCTCCAGACAGTGGTGCGTGCTGGCGGGGCGAGCGTGGGGGGAGGGCCGCAGTGGCCGA
>JAGVSP010003367.1:0-37755 GCA_022494985.1 Micrasema minimum | reverse complement strand
TTTATAGAAATTGATAGAACTAAATGCCGAAAAACGAACCATTTATATTAAAATGTTTTATGACACAGTCTTCCACTTGCAGTATTGGAAATATTCCAGCCATTTATACTAAAATGACAGCTGCAATATTTCTTGGTGGGCACAAAAGGCACACGAAATACCCAAACAATCGATACATTTTACTTACCCTCCATTTTTATTGTTCAACGTACCTGAGTATGTACACACGGACTTTATACATTGCAATGTTCAAATAGGGGAGGTCAGTTTGTGCCTTTTATCTTAACAATGATATTATTTAATCGCTTTAGGAAATTGTTACATGGAGTAAATAAAACTCGTCGTACAACTGGTGAATCTACGTCATATTTGGACTCGAGAGTGTAAGATGATTTTAGAATCTGAACATCAAAAAAAAAATTTTTCCCCTTTCAAAGCTTTCATAAGTACCTACCGCAGATTAAGTAAAAATTGTACAAAATCTTATTAAAGTAGTTTGTGCTTTCGTTTTTCTAAAACATTTGAAGATTATATTTAGTTATAAATATTCGAAAAAAAAATCAACTTCTTACTCAAATTTCTGGAAAACTATAAGTCAAATAATTTTTTTTTATTCTACAAAATTCTCCACATATTTCGACTTCAAATATTATGTAGATTCACTGGTTTTCCTCTTGTGCATCGAGTTTTATTACACCATGGTATAGATCATGGTTAATTTTTATCCAGTTTTCGCTTCATACGGAACATTTTACATACAAACTGCATAAGAAACTGTAAGTTTTCTGTCACATGTAAAGTGCGCTAAGAGATGGGAATCCTATGGATGGTAAACTTCTTAGTTCAATTATTGCAACAAAATTGAGTGACCGAAAATATGGCATATGTCTAGTAGTGAGCCTTTACGGGCTGATGATGATGAAATTAATGATGATTGAGTGTCAAAATCCATGCACTTTTCCAGCGGCGGCGGCTATCTATATGGATATTTCGGTCAATGACCTCCCAAATCAAAATACTATTAATAAAGTACCTAGTTTAAACGAAATAATAAAAGCTGAAACCGATTTTATTTTGGAAACTTTAGATACGCGCTAAGCGCCTGGTATCCTGCAAACGGACGTACATGGACATTCAGCCAATAGACCCATCCCAAAGTACTCTGTCTCTTTGTAATTTCAAATAAAAGATGGAGTGAGAAATACTTTAAGCCCTCGTTTGAAATTGGTCTTAAACAGTCAAATGTGGGACATTGTCTCATCATCATCATCATCATCATCATACCATATCAGCTCCCTATGTGGAGCATATGGAATCCACAAACTGCCTCCAGGCCAAGCGATCGGCTGCCAGCTCCCGTGCATCCTCCCAAGTCAAGTCCACGTCCCGCAGCTCTGACGCAAACTGCCGAGGAATTGTCAACAGTGGACGACCAGGACGCCAAGAACTTGATGCCATGTATAATAGGCAAGCATGGTTAAGGCTCTCGGGAGGCGTACGTAGTATATGGCCTAGCCAGCCGAAACGCCTTCGCCGGATGACAGTAGATACCAAGGGTATACCTGGGAGCGTACATGACAGAAAACGGCAGAGTTCAGAAAGAACTGGGAGTGCGGCTTGGAGTAGCGGGCGCCGCATTCAACAGTATGAAAGCTGTCTGGAGATCCGATGTTTACTCGGTTAAAAACAAAATGCCGCCTTTATAACTCCTGCATCACACCTGTTCTCCTCTATGGCTGCGTATCGTGGTACCTAACCAGGGCCCAGGATAGCAGACTACTGAGTGCAGAGAATAGGTGTCTCAGAAGAATTTTAGGTGTGCGGTGGTTTGACTTTGTAAGGAGCACAGAGGTGAGGCAACGGACACAGCAACATTGTCTCAGAAAGAGAAAAGTTTTATGAAAGAAAGAGATGTATTTACGCTTATAGCGTTAAACAGATGTTCTTTTTTACGAGAATATCCTAGACACACGGGACCAAATAATACTGTTGAACAAATTGAACTCTGATATTGAAACCCGGTCTAAGTATGTAGTATAAATAGGCAGCCATAAAACACTGGCTGACTCCGCTATAAGCGCGAGCTGTTGTTCAGCGCTCACTACGTTCTGCAGATGGAACACAATGGAGAAACGAAATAATAACCAAGTTCACGTGATAATGATTAATGATTACGATTCCGAGACACCATTCTCTCTAAATACTATTGCTGACTTCGCTGCTGATAATATTGTTCATCTCCCAGATCATAAATTAGCCGATTTAGCTACAGAGAAAAAAGGCACCACTGACTAAGGAAATGCCATTAGGCAGATCTTAGACTTGTCACTGATAAAATGTATTAATTATGTCGATTAGTTTATTCAACTCCTAACCACAAATTTACTTGTTTCAAACTACTAGTTTTGGAGAAATATTTAGTTATAGAAAAGATTTGTGAATAAGTTTTTGTACATAAAACAAGTTATGTTTAAAATTCACGTAGATAGTAATTATTTTAATATTTTTTTATTATTTAATTTATTTTATTTACATAACAATATTATAATATGGTATATAATGTGAGCGGACTTATACTGTTAGCGGACCGAAGAGTGGTGTTTGATTTGGTCTTTCTATATAAAATTATCCATTCAATTTTGAACTGCCCCGAATTGATCCAACTGATTAACTTCCGGATACCAACTAGATATACGCGATATAATGTACTTTTTGCATCTGACAGTGTGAGAACCAACTACCTAGTGCATTCGCCTATCAACTGCATTCATAGACTTAGAAATAATTATGTCGATGTGTGCGATGTATTGGGTGCTGGTTCCGTATTGTCTTATAAGTAAATCTAATTTAACATTTTAAAAATAACTATATTTAATGAAATTCGTGGTATATCATTAAAAAAATTGTTGCATTTTATTTATCGCGTATATTTGGTTGAAATTTACTTTCTGTGTTGTTATTATTTCTTTTTTTTTCCTCTTAGGGTAATGGGTTGAAAACTCCTGTCAATATTTTATTTGTACAGTGTAAACAGATCATATATTTCACTATATTTTTATACATTCTTGTGTATTCGTTTGAAGCATACTTCGATATATTATTTGTACCAATGTAAAAAATAATTGTTACAATTTAGCACAAGGGTACTATTATTAATTTATTTATATTGAATGGATGTATTTCGCTGTATTTAAAGTGTATTTTTGTAAAAGGCAAGTGCCGTAAATAAATCAATACATAAATAAGTAAAATGATTATTTTTTTCCTCACTGGGGTAACCCATGCTGAGTACTAATTAATATTATATTAACAAACTAATCACTGAATTTTTTCTGAAGGGGTAGGCAGAGAGGTTAGAATGCCATACTGCTCTGTTCTGGCACACTTCCCTCGCTTCCTCTACATTGACAAATGCCAGTGTTTACATACATAAATATATTATTGCTAACGTTGCACGGAAGATGAAAAATGTTCCCATTGCATAACTTCGAATTTCCATAAAGGTGGTTCAATTTTTCCTGCTTACAAGGCTTGCTATCATCCGAAGCCTTCCCGCCATAGAAGACCGTGACGTAATCATGATAAATGTGGCTTCCTACTGCTAAATTTGGTCCTATTTGTCAGTAAACCGCTCAGACAAATAAACCTTTTCGACAGCGTTCCGATTCTGATGACGTCAAGTCATAACTGTACACCTGTACCAACGAACAAAGTTTTATGACATTTTTTTTCCATTTTGTTTGAATTGTTGGTCCAAGAAAGATGAATAAGATCAAGCAAGGATATGAAAAAAGGATAACAAAAAACGCTAAATCCACCACAGGTATCTGCATTTTTTGTGTTTAAACCCAGAATCTATTACTTTAATTACTTGATGTACCAATTCAATATCTAATGCAGTTCTGGGTAGCAATAGAATTTATGATAATGATGAAGGTTTTTGCGATATAAAAACAGATATCAGGCCCGTGATTTACAATAATAGTTGGATATTATTGATATCCCAACAGAGACAGAGAAACTCTGGAAGCGAATGTGGGTTATCTAGGCGTTTACAGGGCTTCTGACCTGTCATTGGCTGGGTTAAGTGGCCACTTGATGTACTACAACATTCCCCATTCCGCGCATCATCTGATAACCTGTGTCTTCATCTGATCATCATCTGATCATCTGATAACATAAATATGACAAATTTTGGAACTGCTATATATTGAACTCGTCTACGTCGTTTCGCATTACCGAAATTTTCTATGCTGGTGTCATCTGTTGAGAAGATTGTTAAGCATTTTTTGGCAATCATCCTTATTAGTGTAGGTAAGGCTCTACCGAACTTTATTACTTACTAGAAGACGCCTGAAGATGTCTCTGTTGTTACAATAATAGTGTTTAAGTATGTAAGTCGAGGAGTTCAGTTACTAAATTTACGTAAGATATAAAAAATGTGCACGTTCAAATGTGTCAACTGCCAATACTTTTGAATTTTCATTGTTGGTTATTTATAATTTCATGCTATCGCATTGCATTTAATAATACATATGTTATGGCTCTATAATATTATTTATCGTTCCACCATGGATTAGATTCAATTGAATTCTAAATACCTACATATTTATATTTAATTTAAGGACATACAAAAGGACGAATTAGACAAAAGGATGGCAACTCAATCAGTCGCGACCCATGACAATGATCTGGCCCCAACTCACTAGATAATCCGTGTCAAGTCAGGGCATTTTCAGTGTAGCATACATAATAGAAAATTTACATAAAGTCCTTCAGCTTCCACTTTCACTACAAAAAAATGCTTTTAATGACTACTACTGTTACTTCCCTCCTTTATCCGAACCCACTGGTGCATAGGTCACTGTGCTGGTACACCAAGTGCATTGTATATTAATAATTGTATTACATGAAGGTTATAAATGATTTTGGTTCTTAGGGAATCGAACCCGTACTCATGTCCAAGGTATCACTCATGCGAATATTAAATACGTAAAACAACATTTTGAGTGTGTCCAAATTGTACGTGTAGACACCAAACTGGGTTTCACCTATTACGGGTGCGTTCGAATATTCCATATTTCCTTCCATATTTATCGTCTCTGTTGAGATGTCAAATATTGTAATATTTTAAGTTTACCCCCACGATTTAAATCGAACCCGCGAACTCATGCACGGTAGCCAAATACGCTACCACTAAGCTACAAGGTGGACGAATACCGCCAAAGAATATCAATGCTATTACAAGGATTGAGTTGTTATTATTATTGTAAAGCAATATAACACGTAACAACCATTTTGCGGAACTAACTACACAAACGCCCGAAGTGCTTTCGAAAGTATTTTGAAAAATCCATGTAAGTGACAGGCTAAAGCTCCCTTAATAATACAGTGAATGGTTTGAGCCAGTATTGAATGAGTTTTCAACTTTGCACTGAGCTTTTTGAAAGCATAATGATATATTCAATGCGGAAACGTTACTCACATTTGAAACGAAGCTGTACAAAATCAATTTTGAAACTCTCAAAAGGGGTGGTGGGGGGCACCTTAGCAATTTTGAAACTCTCATGAAGGAATCCGTGTATTTTTGTAAGCTTTAATTACGGCTGTGACTGCCCAAAACTTTTGAAACAAGTAGGATGAAAAATTAAGCACTGATTTCCCGTTTACTAACTTGCATGTTCATTTTCTTTTTGACTGCACAAAACATTTAATTTTAAAGAAATTTAAAATGATTATAGCACAAAGCACTGATGTTTTTTGAAATTATCTGTATTTTTAATGAAGAACACAAAAGCTGTATTGTTTACCTGTCTACTTACTATTGTACAGTTATTTTATTGTTAGTTTAGATCTTACATTAATTCCATATTTATATGAAATTTAAATTACTAATAGCTAGATTATATATGCACCATCTTTATATGACTAAGTGAACTTTTAATATTCCAAGTCCATAGGTTAAGAAATAAATGACGTGTTGTTCCTTGATCAGCACAAAAGTAACTACGGTTTTCATGCAACAATGCAATGTCTCGATTATTTCGTATTGTAAACTCAAGATGGGATAATATATAGGACTTCTTCGGTGTAAGTCTATTCAAGATTTTAAACATTCACTGTAAGTAGACCCGATCTTGTTTTTTTGTATTTGGAGCATTTGGAATTGCAATCTGTTCTAGTAAGTGTTTACCAGTACTTGTCCGTGGTCCAATTCAAGATCCTATTTGTTTTTTTAAACGTCCCAAAAGCTAGTAAATTAACATTTTTGTGGGGGCAACAATGTCGTCTCAAGATGACGACAAGACGATACTTACGAAGGCGTAGAATTACGAGGCAATTTCTTTGTTGTGATAAGCTAAGGATTATTTTCCCGCCAATGTCGTCCATTTTTGTTTTAACTAATTTTACCATTCTAACATTTAAGTGTTAGAATCAGTAGTTAGTCAATTACACCCCAGAGAATTGTTTTACTCTCTCTCTCTGTGAACATATCTATTCTCAAAAATTCTGATATTTTAGGTGACAGGAGAAAATATGGCATGATTTTTTCTAGTAATATGCATTTCGTTGACCATAAAGGTTGCTGCGTCCCGTTGCCTCATCTCCGTACTTCTAACAAAGTCAAATCACCACACTCAGAGAATTCTTCTGGAATACCTATTCTCAAAACTTCTGGGTGCAGAGTAAAATAAAATGAATGCAGTAACACATTATGATAAGTTTGTGTTGAAATTATCCTAAATATTGTAATATAACGAAGCGAGGGTGGTATTCTCTGGTAAGTGCGGGATTGGGAGTGACAATATTGTCTCAGCAGACGGAGTGTAAGTCTAAACTAGAATTTTTCCTAAGTTAAGTAGTCCTCGCATCATATCCAGCCACTTCTACACGGGACGCTATTTCAGCGGATCTCAGGTGTGGAAACGGCTTTATTAGGGTGGCCATGCTTTGGGAAAGAAATATATAAGTATTAATATATAAAAGTAATATTTAAAAAAAAAAAGTGTTTGTCTATGAGGTGGGTGGATGACGGTGGATGGCACAGGATAATAAATCACAAAATACAATGTTCTAATAAATAAATATAAAAATATATTCCTAAAGACTTTCACAGTATACCCACAAACAGGCTATGCCTTGGTGGGATTTTTGTTGATTTTTTCTTATGTATATGTGTTTTTATTGTATTTCTATGTAAACAAAAAATTTTCTTTTGAAATTTTTTTTTTTTTTTTTTTTTAAATAATTTACAACAACCTTTAAAGAAAAATACTTCAAACCTACATAATTTTACTTATTTTTTTATTAGGAAAACTGGTAATGCATAATTCAGTAAGTTAGTTTAAGTATCACATATTATGTGATACCTTGGACTGGCGCTGAAGCGTAAGACTGATCACTTTGCCTTCATATTATAAATTATCATGATTTAATGCACTCGGTGTACCAATGCAGTGCCCTATGCAACTTTGAGTGCGGATAAGGGAGAGAAGCAGCAGTATTAAATAATGACACGGCACAATAAACTTATGTTTAAAAACTGTTTGAACAAGGAGTATTATTTAAAATCCTATCCTATCCAAATCAATTAAAAATATAATACAGGTTATTAATATGTTTGTATATTTCTTTTGAATTCATAAAAGTTTTAAATGCCACTACTAGGTACATGGATAGTTATTATCAGGTGGGTTTTTGCTAAATATTTTTTCAACATCCTATATAATATCATCTAATTTATGTTTTTATGCTAAAAAATGATAATTTTGAAATATTAAGCAAATATAATAACACTTTATTTTGCAAACAAAAATGCCAATTAACTTGGGATATCAACCCTGGCAGGGGTTAAATTTTAAAGTCAGGATTTTATTTAACCGTCAGGGTCACCCTTCATTAGGTAAAGCTGACACACACGAGTTTCCTCACGTCAGTGTTAGGGGAAGGTTGGGTTACTATGACATAGGACATAAGGGTAGCAATGACATGGCGGGAAACAATGGCCACTCGTAAAGTGGAGGGTAGGTGCTTTCGGGTGGAGGAAAGTTTCTAAAAATAATGAATTTATTCCATCTGTGTTCAGTTTTGAAAACAAATGTTTAAAAATAGGAAATTTATGAAATCTTATCTGATATTAAGAGCATACTCCATCACGTGACTCGCGGCCGCTTCCCATACAAACGTATTCCTCGATTTTCTCCCCGGAATTTGACATGAGAGCAATGATTTTTTCACACATTTTAGATATTGACTAGATGCGTGTTTGCATAGTCTTATTTTTTAAATATTTTATTTATTTAAGAAGGTAAATAAATTATTTAAAAAATAAGAGGATACAAACACGCATCTGGTCTTTATCTTAAATGTGTGAAAAAATCATTGCTCTAATGCTAAATTTCAGGGAAAAAATCGAGGAAAACGTTTGTATGGGAAAGCGGCCGTGAGTCAGTATTTGGGTTTTGTTCCCGATGAGATCATAAAATTTAAAACGTGATTTTTCTCAATCCAAGGTAGGGATGTTTTCCCCAGAATATAATTTGATTTGTAAGTAAATTAAAGATAACCTAATCGGCCATTATTTATTGTTGATCTATAATGTCTGGTTCTGAACACAAATTCATATCTATCTAGCAAGTTGGGACATTGAAACTATAAGCTGTCTATAATGCGTATACATCACATCAATTATTTTTTTGATCCAAAACATCGGATAAATAGCGTGAAATTAATTTAATCAAAACATTCGAAGTTTGTTTTATTTGTCAGCATGTAAATATGAACGAATGTATATGTATGTGTGTCAGAACTCGTCATATGAAAAATCCAAAATAAGTGTACATTTTGGCATGAACAGTGAACGCATAACATGTCATAAAGATTTTATATCTGTAAAGGTGAAAGCCATAAACATCAAATTTAACCGAGGGAATACAAAATATAATCTTGGATTTAGTATTACTGCCGGCAACTTCAATGATTTTATTGTGGTATCAACTGTTCTGTGGATTTAATCTTATGTGGAATATTCCAATTTTTAGTGCAGTCCAAATGAGAAAATCACCAACATCATCATAACCAAGAGACCTTTATAATAATTCCGAGAATCGGCAACTTGATCTTATGTATTAGCGGACTTTCAGAAGGAAAACATTCAGACGAATCAAAATCAGTATACAATATTATGAATTCCTTTAAAACTTGATGTAAATAACTCAGTAAGCAGTAATAAAATTGGGTTGGTTGGAAGATAATGCTTAAAAGCAATAAGCCCACCCTTGTACTCTTGCCACGTATTGTACGTGAAGTTTTAAATAAGTAAATAAAATTGTACCTTATTTAACTTTTGTTATTCACTCACAAATTTTAAAATATATATAATATATGAACATGTTCAACGAACTCCCTTTCAAAACACAAGTTTTCCTCCTACCCCTTCGGGGAAATGGCGTGATGGCTAGTTAGTTAGTTAGTTAGTTTAATTTTTACATTATTATAGGTAGTAGTGTTATTATTAAAAAATTGTAAGATTACCATTTTTTTATAATTATATTATTTAATGTATGTAACATTATTTTTTCTGAATATAAAAAAACGTAGTACATGGCCTAGTCAGCTGAAACGCCTTCGCCGGATGACAATGGATACAAAGGAATCTAAAATTCAACTCGGTTAGAACATAAAAAACGTTTTACACAGCTGTTATGTAAGCTTTTATTTTGGAATCATATCCGGAAACCTTAATTGTTTAACTAAAAAACAGTTTTCATTTATAATTTCTTTGTATTCAGCTGATTGAAATTGATGCTATCAATTTTATTCATCGGTTCATCTCACAATCGATTTTATAGCGTAGGTTTCCAATAGATTTATTTACAGAAAAAGGCGTCAACGTTCAAAAGAGTTCAGCGACGATGCTCCCTGTGGATATGATTGAAATTTTAAACCTAGGTGCTTTGAAATTGTTTTATAATTTCCCATGAATTTTCGCGTTTCCAGTGCAGAGTGGCAGCATGCTGAGAGGTGTTATTGGATATTGAACATGTCTGCCTGGAAATTCACTCAGTCTCAGAAATTGCTTGTTTGATAAAGGAAACGAATTGAGGAACTGAAGACGTGCACACAAAACGATGATCATCCACTTAGTAGGCAAGAAAAATATCGGTTAGTTTTAGTTTGTTTTAGAGAAAAAAATATTATTTTATTTATTAAAATGCAATGTATTTTAGTTATTACATTAATAATAATTGTTTTCAAAGATTCAGGTTGCTGAGTTAAAGGCCAATTGAGATTCAACGTATTATTACGTGTACTTTGATTCTCATCTCAACATACGTATAAAAAATAAGTGGATAGTCCACCATGGTTATGATTTCATATTCATGAAACGAAAATGTACTTCCAAGAGGATTATACTCCAGGCTCTTGCAATGGCAGACATGATAATAAATTTGTGAATCCAGTGATATTAATAGAAATAGTATTTACTTATTTAAATCTCAAATCAAAATGCTTTTTAGAAACGCTTTTTATAATCGGTTTTTGAACATTATTTTTACCGTCTAGTTATTTGGGAATTTAATTTATTTCTTTTTTAACGCCTCTTCAGTCAACTACGACAAACCAACCAACACTTTATCAGGGACCAGCCGAAATTGAAAGCTTTTCATATATCGACTGAATGTGGTGGTACAGACACAACGGTCTGATTCTAAATTTGTAGTTAATTTTCAAAGCGCTAGACTACAAACATTGTTTTTTTTTTACACTTCAAAAGAGAGATTACAAAACCGACAAATAATAGAAAATGATTGTTACGATTCAGTAGTATAAAGACCTACAAAAAGATAGAGGGACAGCTAGGAGTCGACATCCCAAGAGGCAGCGTCGAATGAGCCAAATTTCTGTTTTTTTAAACATATTTTGCTTGGATACGGGACTTAGGGAATAAAATAGTCAAAGGATAAGAGGGTGGTATTTGGAAGGAGAGCTAGGGAAGGTTCAGTCCGAATCCAGCAGTCGCTTCAGCTCCCATACCTTCTTCGGCTTAATATCCTGTCACCTGATTCCAGTCCGGGGAACAGGTTTATCCACATGCTGCCGTCCAGTGCTTGCTCCGCGTTAAGAAGAATAGCAAAACGTTACAAAATTTTATTTTGGTTTTTGTGAGATTTACTTTACAAAAGAGGCAAACGTGTAAATGATTAGGTAAAAACTGTGAAATATCAACATAAAGTTCGTAAAGAAAAATCAATGTTCTTTCTCATTCGTAATTTTATCTTTCTCATGGAATTTGAAATATATATAAAAAGAAATGCAAAATTTCTATATATTCTTATTCGTAGTCTGAAAGGAACGGGATTTCGTCGTTGTAATAAATGCCTTGCTTATTTTTTTTACACAAATATTCACGATAAATATTTTTCATTGAATGAAGAAATAAACGCAGGTAGATAACTCCATTTTGATTGGACGAGGAAGTTTTGGTCGCGACCTTTGGACGGAATACTATTTACCCCACGAAATATTTTGAAATCTTATTTCCGCCAAAGGGTGAGAAAATTGTGGGTATAATGAGGGTGGACCACCAATAGAAGCTTTCTATAGGACCCTCCGCCTCCGGCACAAAACTTGAACAAGTACGTACTTGTAACTAAAATATATTTATAGGAAAATTAATCGATATCAAAGTGGTATTGAATTTTATTGTAAAAAAATCGTACATTACTTATGAAAAATATAAGTTTCTTTTTATTAGGTATGAGCCACAGTTCTGAGACTTTTAAGTTATTAATTTATTATGATACACTGCACTTAGCACCACGAGGAAGAAAGAAATAAGATAAAAGAAAACAGAATAGTACTTGTAGTAGTTTAGACTCAGCTGTTGTTTAAAACTTAAGCCCACTTTATACGGGAGAGAAAACTGTTTAGTTTCTTGTGTAGTAATAAATACAACATACATTTATAATAGTTAGTGTAGTAAATGTTAAATTAATAATAAGATTACGTGGAAAAGTCGAATGTGATGGTTTTTGAAAGAAATGTGAATAAGTATAAGATTGTAGCAAATGGCGATAGCTTGAAACAGGTGGAAGAATTTGTATATCTGGGAAGCATGTTCACTAGTGATGGAAATTTGGACAAGAACATTGAAAGGAGGGTTAGTGCCGGTAATAGAGTTAATGGTGCCTCAAAGTCGGTAGTATCTAATAAGCGCTTATCAAAAGAGGCTAAATTGGCAGTGCATAATGGAGTTTTGGTACCAACCCCCTTATGTATGGAAGCGAAGTATGAAGTTGGAAAAATAAGGATGAAAGTAGATTGAATGCAGTTGAAATGCGATCTCTCAGGCGACTGTGTGATAAAACTATGTATGATAGGTCCACTAATGTTGAAATTAGATCAGAATGCAAGGCTGAGATAAGCTTATCGAAAGGTCTTTTACGTTGGTTCGGTCATGTAAAGCGAATGGATGATAAAAGAACGGCTAAAAAAAATGTATGATGCGACTGCACCTGGATGTAGAAGTCGAGGAAGGCTGAGAAAGACATGACATGGTCAAGTAAAACAAGTGCTTGAAAGTGGGCATGTAAGAAGTCGGAATAATCGACGAGCGTGCATGAGAAGATGTATGAATGTGGAGGAAGCAAGAAAAGTATGCCAGGACAGAGTGGTGTGGCTTTCTATCCTCTCTGCCTAGTCCGTCGGGGAAATGGCGTGATGGTTAGTTAGTTAGATGAATGTTTTATTTTTAATTTATAAAACAGTTCATTTACGGCAACAATAGCTGGCATAATTAAATTTACTTCCCTCCAATAACTTGCATATACCTATTCTTGGGAACGTCACCCTAGTGTAAAATATTCTCGGTGCAAGAACACCTATAAATACGACCTCCTTGCAAAATACCTTATTCAAACGTTTAGTCTCTACATTTTAGTGGTCGGTCATAAAGTCGCCGAGCAAATAATTTATGTCCAGCCAACAATTATGTATGTTTCCATAGACAAAATGTGCATAAAAGTTGTGAGAGACTCGGAACGAAAACTATTGTGGATTCGGGCGGGAAGTTTGAAATATTTTAGGCCATCACATACCCAGCGCCAGCGGTCAAAACAATTTTGCTAACAAAGGGAAGTACGCACCACTTTACCCTCCGACTAATTGTAATTAAATATTGCAGGAAACAATATCCCTGCAATTTATTATATCATAAAATACTAATTTGCATCAGCCAATAAAATGGTACCCATGAGTTTATTCTGAATGATTATATTGCATTTGGCTTATTGTGTTTCATTTTAATTTGCGTTTTTGTAAATTAAAAGGTTTTATGTATCAATGAACGTTATATATATATAGGTATATCAACACTTTAATTTGTGAAAAAAATTTTTTTTTTTTGTTTTTTGTATTTTTTGCTTATTTTCTATTTATTCACTCTCATCCAAAAGTGAAAAAAAAATGTAATGCATTCATATTATGGATGAATAGATATGAGTTGTTCATTTATTGAAAGTATTCAGTAAAAAAAAATCCATATTTTTCAATTTTTATTATTTTTTCAAAGATAATAATTATGTGTGAATTTAAGCTAGGTTGTGGTCTATTTGTTAAAGTTGCGGAGTTGATTTGGTCATTTATTTATTTGATTAATAAATAATATGTTTGAAAATAGTCAAGATATAGTTGTTTTTTAATCTCAAAATACTTAAAACGAAGAAATATAAAACTGCTTGCTTTTCCAGTGTTGAAATCGCACCAAAAATTTTAAAACTAAATACTTACACGTAAATGCCGTTTACATAAAAAAATATGATTTTGCTTATCCCAAAAAAAAGCACATAAAATTTTCTTCCATGACACGACACTGTTTAAATTCGATTATTTTCTTTTCATCTCAATTTAAGCTGAATTATTCATAAAGCGTTAGTACCACCTAAAAATAATGTGGTTTCTGCGTGGTAATCACATTAAATTGTCCACGTAATTTTAATAAAAAGGTTAGCTTGTTGGTTTTCTGTTTAAATGGCTGTCTAGAGGTCAATGTGAATTCTCAGTATGTTGTTAGCCAGGGCTTTCTAATCTTGTGCCCTCAAACGCGAACCTTTTCTATGGTTGGGTTGTTTGAACTTATAAGCTAGAGATGTAAATGATTTTCAAAATTATTCCCATTTCCGTTGTCAAAATACTCTTATTTCAAAATGTTATGATTATTTTATATTTTAAATCTATACTACAGATCAAACAATCGGACTTTAGTGCACCTATTGTGTGCTATTGTAAAAATCTCAGAATTTCTCCTCCTGTTTTTCTTGTGTTATTTTTTAATATATCATAAAAACAAAAACATACATTCGACGTGTATACATTTTCATGTACCTTTCAATATATTGTATTCGGTAATATTAAAGATAACATTTTTTGTGGATGAATAATGTTGTAAGATATTTTTTAAAAAGACACCTCACAAAATAAAACAATACTTTTTTTTTTTAAATTTAGGTACTAACATTTCACAATAATGAAATTAGATGAAAGGAAAATTTATGCAAGAGGATGGCGACTCAATCAGTAGCAAATCATGGATTTTTACAAAGCTCAGTTTTTTTATCAGGATGCGATACGGCTGTGCACGGCGGCTTTTTTTGGCTAATTTTGCATTTCCTTTTACTATTTATTATAAAAAACTGGATCCGCCACGATAAGACTCTCTGGTAACTTCATCCGAACGAGGATCGAAATATGGAAGGACTTACCAGAGCTGGACTCAACAGGGGCGGGAAGTGACGATAAAGGACTACCGGGAAGGGCGAAGTATCCTAGAATACCCTGGAAACACCACGTTGAACTGACGCGGTGAGACACAAACGAGGGGCACAACGCACTATAAACTCACATTCACCGAGGGAGATTCGGGAATCAGTTGCTGGGAAGCTTGTAAAGGGTATTGAGTATGACGAGGGGATTTTGAAAGGATTATAACAAATGAAGAACAGGTCTTGGATTTAACAGGAAGAATGGATGATGACGAGTTCGAGGTAATGCTGCTGCGCTGAGCGGTTTTTCGAGACTGACGCGGTGTTGGAAAACAGGTGACAAATCGGAATGGAAATGGATGAAGGTAGGGAATAAATTTTGGATGGAATTCGAACTACCTATCACCAGAGAGTATCAATAATGGCCAAACCAAAAACAGTAAATTATTTCCCACTGTCGGGATTGTGTAGTCTTATTAATTCTTCTAGTGACTAGGAGTTTTCTGGACTGGATCTTCTGGAATTTTGCAGACCCATCAATATAATTGATGAGCAGAATGTTGGAAGAGCCAAGAATTGATATATTTGTATGCGAGTCGATTTTATGCTCATGTATTATCTCCCATGCTTGAATATTTTACAAGGCATCAGGTTTTCGGCGTCCTGGACGTTCACTGTTGACAATTCACCGGCAGGTTGTGTCAGAGTTGCGGGACGTGGACTTGAGAGGATGCACGTGAGCTGGCATCCGATCGCTTAGCCTGGAGGTAGTTTGTGGAATCCTATGTAGAGGATATGGTAGGATGATGATGATGATTATGTTTTTTATTCCTATTATATTACCTTATCCGCACCCAGTGGTGCATAAGGCACTGCATTGGTACACCAAGTGCAGTAAATCTTGATCATTTATCATAGCTTAAGTTTTCATTCTGTATTGTTATTATTTATTTATGTAAATATTCACCAATATGTTAACTGTAGGAATAGCTAAGGCCATAAATAAATAAATGAGTTATAGCACTCAAGTCACTAGAAGGTGGAATACCCCTGGTGTAAGCTAATAAAGATTTATGCCTCCGGCCATTTTGTTATCAAAACATTATGACGCCCTTTGACTTATTGGACATTAAAAGTACATAAAATAATTTAGTATAAATAATTCTCAAACTCCTCGCTTATAGAAAAGTCATTTCAGATGTCGTTTGGGTGTGATTTAAATTGTTTCTTAATGAAATGTTTAATTTATTTGTATTTACATTTAGAAAACGCTAATTGAAGTTTCAGTGTTTTATTTCAATTTTCACAATGAGTTAGAATTTAAAGTTCCAGGAGCAAGCAGATTTTGTTAAGAACAGATTTTTAAATCGTCCCTTGGTAAATAACTGGTAATTTGAAATTAATATATAACTATCGATTATAAGTTTATTCCTTCACCCCTTGCGCTCTGCTCTAATTTAGACATTCGTACGCAACCTATCATACTTAAAATCATATAATTAAATATAACATGAGATTTGAAAATATTTGTCTTGTCAAAACTATCGTTTGGCCGTCTTGTCGAGATTAAGGGTCAGTAGAAAATGACTTCATACTTACATATAATTAAAATATAACACAGATTGGGAAATATTTGTCTTGTCAAAACATCGTCTTGGCCGTCTTGTCGAATTAAGGGTCACAAATGACTTACTTCATACTTACATATAATTAAATATAACATGAGATTGGGAAATATTTGTCTTGTCAAAACATCGTTTGGCCGTCTTGTCGAGATTAAGGGTCAGTAGAAATGACTTACTTCATACTTACATATAATTAAATATAACATGAGATTGGAAATATTTGTCTTGGTCAGTAAAAACATCGTTTGGCCGTCGTCCAGAAATGACTTACTTCGTAGCTGAAATACTTCATACCTCACTGTAATAGGGAACTTGCCCATATAATATCAAGAACGTGAAAATATTTGTATTGTATCAATGTATCTTTGCTCTACATCATGATCAGGAACTTACTATAGAGTCATCATGAAATACTTACAACCCTTGATTATAAATTGCACTAAAATAATTTGTAAAGTGATTATGAGTTAAATAATTGTCATTTACTAATCATCAAACGTTATTTCGTAATCTCTGTTGATTCAGAACTTTTGGTCATTACTATATGTAATATTATTATATTGCTATTACAATGGTAAAACGTTGGCTGCCCAAATAACTTTTAAGTTAAAATCCCGGTGATCTCAGAAATGTATCCAAATCCTCCTTTGAAGCAATTTACGTTGTTAATTAATATTGTATCATTGAAATTGTTACTGATTCTGGCTAGTATGGACGGTAATAATTATTCTAAAATGACATAAAATTCTAGGAAATCTTATGTCATTTTAGAATAATTATTTAAATTCTACAAATTTCAGCGTTGTTTGGTGCATTGCAACAATGCATTTTTTCATGAAGTAAAATCATAGGGCACTGAAATGGTTCACCAAGTGCAGTGAATCTTGATCATTTGTTACATGAAGGCAAGATGATCAATCTTATGCTTCAGCGCCAGTCTAAGGTACTTTATTATTATTATTTTGGATAATTTATATAGCGCCGTTATCGTATAAATATACCTCAAGGGCGCTACCACGTGCGAAATATTTCTTTGTGATAATCACATTTTAATAAAATATTGAATTTTTATTTACATTATGCACAGCATTATTCCTTCCATTATTTTTAATTCCGCTTGAAAAATAATTTTATTGAACTGAAATCCATATTGACCTTAACATAATATTAAGTATCAGCGAAAGGTCTTTCCGATCAACCGTTTTAAAGAATTTCAATGCAGGAACCACTTACGTAGATAGTGCGGCTATTTTGTAAATGTTTGAACAGAAAACGGTTCACGGAATACAATGTATTGGTAAGCAGATTTTCAGATCTGAATCTAAACGGAAATGAAATTGAATGTCACAAGGTTCGCGAGTTTATTTGCAGTTTGGTAAAAGCTTTGGTCATATTGTAGTTCTGTTTAAGAGGAAATTTTAAATTAGATTCTTGAGTTGATCCCACTTATATTTCAGCGCAGTCTAAGGTACTACATTAGTTTTATGTTGGATAATCTAAAAAGCGGTTCTCGTATAATAGCTAAAACTGCGCTAAAAACTGTGCGCTAATTATTTTTTGATGATAATCACTGACATGACAGTCAATTTGTTTTTCCATTATGCACAGCATTATTTTAAATAATTCATTGCTTAAAAATATTTTTAATTGAACTGAAATCCATATACGTAAAAAAAACAATAAGTATTTACATTATTAGATCAAAATAAACAATTTCCTGAGAGCAAACATACGATAAGTAAAAAAATTCGTAATGGGTATGGTAGAGTGCACTTCAAAAAATTTGATACGATGCTCGGGTCATCAAGCTCGAGTAAAGTGGCCCGGTACCCGGCGACAGAGGGTCGCATCCCTCGCGGGTTATTCTCATTTTTCCCCCAAGTGTTGGCGGATAGGTCGCCAGGGACTCTTCCCTCCAGGTTTTCCAATTTACCTGGTCCCCGCAGCGGGGATTTTCCCTTATAAAAAGGACGAGCGTGTAAATATTAATGAATTTCAATTGCGGGGAGCGTCAAACGTTGTGTGAGATAAAGGAACACATCACTAAAGAACTTTTACATAAAGACTGCGGACGAGAAAAGAGTCCTGAAGAATAAATAATAAAAACAATGAGAATGTATATTTATTTTAAGTACCTACTAAGAAAGTTTACAATCTAATGAAACTGTTTAGTTATTACAAAGTTCTGGATATACGGCAGATGTACATAAAAGAAGCATTAGTGCGTTTTTGGTGACATACTAAGTCAGATGACAAACTAAGTCACAACAAATAGTTGAAACTAGAACTGCTGGAGGTATTAATTATACTCGCCCTCTCACTAGATTGACGATGGCACAAAGGAATCACACATTTTTAGCCCTAAATTTTTCAATATATTGCCAATAAACATAAAGACATCATCCAAAAATTTAAATACATTTAAGAGAAATATACATGATTGGCTGATGCATGGGAGTAGGGAAGAGGTGGCAGATCTATTTAAAGTACAATATTGATTAAGAAAAGCATTTTTATAGGAAAATTTCAATGTATTTATTTATGTTTCTGTATTTTTATGTCTATTGTTTACTTTTGTTCAGTTTAATGTTTTTCTTATTATTTATTTTTATTATATTTTTGTTTCCCTGTCATTGAATTAATTTAATTTAGTTTTATTACTATTGTTATTGTTTGATATTAATATGTTAAAATTTTCAAATAATATAAACATGTACTATTTCAGTTCAACACGGGGCTAGACCTAAAGAACTAAAATATATAAATATTCCAAACTGCAAAAAATATTAATGTTATGAAACGATAAATAAATAAATAAATAAATGACTACTTTCTTTAAAAAATCAATGTTGGACTGGTAAACAGTTTTGTTTGGAAGTAATCGCGTTATTAACCTACTACTACTATTTTCCCTTATCCGCACCCAATGGTGCATAGGGGCACTGCATTGGCACACTAAGTGCAGCGTATTTTATCGTATAAAAAATATAGGTTCTTATATCTAAATGGAAAAACATATTAGAGTAGGTACCTACTTTACGACTACTAACGCTTCTTAGTCAACTATGATAAAACAACCAACTTTTTATCAGGGACCAGCCGAAATTTAATGCTTTTTAGCAATTGTGATTTTTTTTTACCATTCTTTTGATTTGTTAAATAAAAACGCAAAAATGTTTAGCATTTTAAATCATCACTCCATTCGTAGTAGAAATAATACTTGTACTCTAGCGGTGTGAAAAGTAACTACAAATTTAAAATCAGACCGTTGGTTGGTTTCAACCAACGCGTTGGCTTTGTGTCTGTACCACCATCTACAGTCGATATATTAAAAATGTAGTTTGAGTGTTGTCTAGTTGAAAATGACCATAATATTATCAACTAACTAACTAACCATCACCCCATTTCCTCAAAGAAGATAGAGCGCCACACTACAGTCCAAATGATTTCATTTTTTTTAAATATCTAGAAAAATATCTATCTTTGACACAACTACGTAAATAGGTGTGTCGAAGCTTTCAAGTTTATTGCTTTTGAGTTGATTATTTTTATTTCCGCTTCGAAAATAATTTTTTTTTTAAATATCTTTCGTTCGTCAATTTTGTAAACGGGGTTTTATCTGCGCAAACAGATTTTTTAAAATGGGGAGCTAATCCGCAAGATCGCTTTCTGGTGATTAAATTTATTAATGAAATCAAAAACAGACTTTAAAATGTGTATTATTTCAAAGATAATTATTCTTTTGTTCGGGACAATTTCCAAATTATTTGGTTTTAATACTACATAAAGGGCACTAAATAAAGGAGTTATAATTAAGCTTTTTTTTTTTAAAAAAATAGTAACGAATAAAAGATTTTCTTAAACTTCTTTTCTTGTTTTGATTAATCTTCTCGATGTTGTATGTACTCATCATAAGCTCTGTGAATGAAAGTAATGCTAGCTCTAAGCTCTCGTAAAATCTGAAGATGTTCGAAATGGAGAGGGGATGTCTAATGGGTTGGTACTAGGTCACTACTGATATTATATATAATATATATATATATTATATAATAAGTGAATTATAAAAAAAATTGTCTCTATCATCTATATTTTATACGACGCTACCCAATTCCAAAAGACTTTGGCGAGGAACTTCGGGAGAGTGAGGAGCTAATAAGTAGATTACATTGCTGTCATAAAAAAAGTTAAATAGGATAACATTTGATTCCATTGTAACATATCGCACATTTAAAATGTTACAGACTTAGTTCAGAATAGGTCGCATTCGGAAATTTAAAATAGATGCAGGTCAATCTCTTCAATTCTAGATGTTAACCTGTGTATGTATTAAAGATTTTACATTTTGATGCAAATACTGTGTGAGTTTTTTGACGTGATAACGTCTAATAAATCGATGAACGCCGGATGCACACACGAAAAAGCATGTCTCATTGTCACGTTTCGCCTGAGCCGAGTGTGCAAGCGAGAGCGCGGAACAAGCGATAGAGAGGCACGATCGGCCTAGGCGTTCGGTTTGTGACGCATCTATCTCCTCTCTTCCACTCCATTGGCTGATGCGCCCGAGCAGAAGGGAGACAGCAGCAGCACACAAAAAGAAAATACAAAAAATGGTAATTTATGGAAAAAATTGTAATTTTAATTAACTCCTGCTTTGTAATATACAAAATAATGATAATTCAGTAATAATAATTCAATTCAATTCATTGAATTTTTCATCAATGTTTTCTTATGACGTTATCACGTTAAATTATCGTCCGTAAACCGACTTTACAGCACAATCAAAAGTTTTTCAAGTCGTTTTACGATTGTACCCGTTTAAATTTTTTTTGTCAGATCGTTTTCGAAAAATCCGAAAAAAATAGTGTACAAACAGACGCAAGAAACATAAAAATAATTCAACAATTTCAATCTTTTTTTAAGGATGTATTTTAAATCGGTGAATTTCCATGAAGACGCTTCAAAATGCGATCTAGTCTCCTGAAGCGAAGATCACAGTCGGTCGACAGTGATTAATGTTTCTGACTCTACATAGGGCGATCGATACCGGTGTGATTAATGCCGTGGACCAGTACCGTTCCATTTCGGTTAGCTCCTCAACCCTTACTAGGGGGTCATTTCTAGACCCTATTACATTGGGGCAGATAACTGCATTTAGGTATATAGGTCATAAGTAGGCAAAACTCCTCACTACTCTTTTGCATCTGTCCGTGAACTCTTCTTTGCCTCTTCCACATTCATAAAAGCTCTTCTCATGCACGAACGTCCATTATTTCAACCGAATCCCACATGACAACCATCACTGATGTGTAGGTAAACCAATACGAATGCAAGAATCACGGTTCTTCTTATTTTGCTACGTATGCTGGAAAGTTGTGGACATCAGTAGAAGCCTCTAGGAGCCCCTCTATCATACTTATTAACATAATTTTATAAAGTATCACCTGAATATTATTCATCGTATTTCTCAGCGTATTATGCTGAAATGGTCCTTCTTGAGAAATTTCATCGGTAATGTTCCACTGATAACTGGCAAAGAATCTAAAGAATTGACAGTTAGTTACATATTACAACTAAATATGGTAAATTGCGCAAGGATCTCGGTATCTGTCTGGAAATTTCTGTATCAATTTAAATACAAATTCGTACTGTCTGAAAGACTAGTTTGTACTCGGTTAAAACAAAACATTGAATTTTCTACTTTTGTGTTGTGACAGAGCTTATATGAATAAGAATCCTGGCATCTCAATAAACTTCAGAATGCTCGATTATTGAGCTATGATAACAATGTCTGATTAGGATATAAGCGTGCATTAGGTGGTTTGACATCAAAATCAACGTCAAAATTTTGGAATAGGATGGAACTTACGATGAATTTGAAAAATAAAGGTATACAAGTGTTTTATGTATATAAAAAAGTAAAAGGTGTAAATGCTATTATTTGTGTAAAATGAAGCCGATGACAGGTCGTTATCCCTGTATATGCCTAATTTTCTAAATGCCCATAAAAAAAATGCTTTGAAATATGCTATTTATTTTGTGCACATGTTAAGCTACTTATGTTACTCTCGTGCATGCAGAATACTAAAAGGCACTCTATTTTATAGAGCAATTGTGTCGAAAATTTCCTTACCCCAAATCTTGAGGGTTTGTAAATACGTCTCCAATCTGGACAGAAAGCGGTTTTCTGACTAGGGCCAGAATGGATGGCATGTAATAACTACTCGTACTTGGCCTCTCTCAAGAAAAGGTTTGAATATTTTTTCACCAATTTAAAGTAAAAAGACCCCGAAGATCCTCTTATAGAAACCTTTGTAGGGTTATCAGACTGGATATAAAAATAAAATACGCTATTTACTTGTGAGTTTAAATTGCTTACTTTCTTAGTCATAATTTAATAAACCCAAAATATATGACGTACTTAAAAAATAAGTTCTTAACAATTATAATATTTATTTACTTTTAGTCAAAATAAAGAAAAATTGACGGTTCCAAATCAAATATTTTGTATATTTTTATTTTTAAAAAAATTCTTTTTCCCGACCGGTTTCGAGTCGATGCGCTTAAATTTGTCCTTTTGTGTATTAAAATTTTGCGTTTATTAATTGTTTTTTCATCGGAACATTTTCATCAATATCTCAACGTTATTTTGACAAAAAAAGTTTTCTTTTTTACCCTGGTTTTGGACTCCCTCGATACTATTTTTTTCCCATAAACATTTCTTCAAAATTAATCTTTGGTGTCATTTTTCATTAGGGAACTTCATTATTTTTATCCCAACTGTCATACATATCAACATTTCAATGTATGTACTATATACTGTTTCATAAACATTAAAAATTTCCCCAATTCATTAGCTTCATGAAATACAAAAGCTTACTGTAGTAACTGATATTTGATTTTCTAGCTTAGATTTGAATTTCCAATAATACCAGTAGTTCAGTAATTACTCACACATCAATGGATATGACAGAATATAAATTAGTAATGAATTGACTCACAAAACAATCCGTTGAAATAAATCTATTTCCAGGCATTGAATTATTTTGAAATATCCAATATATGGGAGAAATTAATTCACATATATTGAGTTAATCTATTAGCGTTTTGGATACATTAAGCCGATCTGTATTTCTGTACGCAAAAATTGAAAGCGTTAAAAAACATTTTGCTGTTTTGGACGGTAGCCAGAAAAGCAATAAAATAAATCATTACAAACATCTCATTGAACTGTGATATGTGATAGTGTTATCTCATTACAATGTATGAAACGTATCCTATTTTGTTAAAACCTTTGGTTGAAATACAGGAATAAGAGAATAAATTGGAATCTCTCAGGCAAATGTGTGGTAAGACTATGTATGATAGGTGTACAAATGTCGAAATTAGAGCAGAGTGCAAGGCTGAGATAAGCATTATCGACAAAATTAAGAAACGGCTTTTACGATGGTGTGGTCATGTGGAGCGAATGAGTGATGAAAGAACGGCTAAAAGAAGTTTAAATGCAAGTGTGCCTGGATGTAGAAGCCGCGGAAGGCCGAGAAAGACCAAGTACGTCAAGTATGTGAAAAGACGGAATAATTGGCGTAGGTGCATGAGAAGATGTATGAATGTAGAGGAAGCAAAGGAAGTCTGTCAGGACAGAGTAGTATGGCGTACTATCCTCTATGCCTACACCTACAGGGAAATGGCGTGATGGTGAGTTAGTTAGTTAGTTAAAACAAAATAATAATGAAATTTTTATTTTTGTATTTTATAAATCTGATTTATTGTACGAAAAATTCTTATATGTATTTATTTACAAATAAACTTTCTCAAGCTTACTACCACTTTCCGTTCTTCTCAACTATTAGTGCATTAGTACTAAAAGCACAGTAAAATTGATAATTTTTATACTTTGTCCCCTGAAATTATGTCCTTGAAACGTATTGTAATATTGAATTTGTATAAAATGAATGAATTCATAAAACAGTACTAAAGTGTTATCGTTTCTCAATATTTCATTAACGGACTAATCTTTGTAAGTAAATTGGTATTCAAAAAGGTTTTCCGGAAATCTTAATAAATTCCAAAGTGAATTTCAATCTGAATTCTTCGTTTCAATTACTGCTGACAGTTTCTTACTTTTTTCCCCAAAAAATGTTTTCCCAAAAATAGAGAGTTTTGTATCTTACTGTTCACTTTCGTTATCACCTTCGTCGGCTACCCGGATTGATTGTTTTTATATTGCCTTTCTATCGATGCGTCCCTTAATTTTAGGGAAATAATGAAATGTCATCTCACTTAGAAACCATTTGATTCACCTTTCTGTTAAGCAAGGAAAATAAATTGTAACATTGTGATATTTTATAGAATTTCTTTTAAAAAAATAAAGACGATTTATTGATTTAAGTCATTTATTGAATTAGCAGATATTTAATACAGATGGGATTTTAAATAAAAAATAATACATTGAAATAAAAAAATTAATACAATTTTTTTTTGAAATACGTTTAAAATTAATAACATATTTTATTAAACAGACTTGATGTTTGCATTATGTGTATTATATTATGTAAAACCACGACTCATTATTTATTTTTTAAATTTCTTTAATTATGCTAACTTAAATAAATTGAGTTACCTTGATTCTCAAATTCCCGTATTTGTTGTAGAAATTATGAAACAAATAAGATCAGAGAAACTTTCGAATACACAAAAAATTAAATACTTAAAAATAAACAAATTATAACGAATTTCTAAATGTCGTCCACCCATTTCATCTCCCCTTCCACAAATCACTATTAATATTATATTATACAAGAAATTCAGCTCAGCTTAATAAAGCTAAAAACTTTTTAAAATGATTACGTATTTACGTTTCGTTGTTTGAAGACAGAACCCTTTTCTCTTTATATACTAAGGCCATATCCTCACAAACAAAACATAATAAACCTTCATTACAAAACTTTTTACTCTTCATGAATACACGAATTAGACTAGCACAAAATGGCCAGTGTAAGTTAATGTCCATTTTCTGTTAAAGATAGCCAATAAATTAGTTGGCCTTTTACAAAGGGGTGCATAAGTGGAGTAATTAAGAACTATTTCAATAGGGGTTGAAGGGTGAAGGTGCCTTACCGTGAAATGGACATCTGTGAGAGGTTAAGTGATTTCGTGTGGTAAGAATGTGGAATGTAGAAGAGTGCCAGAAAAAAACATTTTAGCTTGGTATTAGAGACTTGTCTGAGAATGAAATCGATGCCTTAGGCTTAAATTCATAGTCACAAAATCAACATAAACTTGGAATCTGATCAATATGTTATACTGTATTTTATTAAGAGCCTATAATTAGACTTTATTGTAAGTAATTTATGCTGTTTATATAAAAAAACAAGTGTATTTTTTTGGTTGTCCGCCTTTAAATATAATAGTAGTAAATATAAGTGTTCTTTTTTCAATTGTGATTTTAATCGCAAATACTCTTGTATGCCCAAATTAAGTCTCAAATAATAATTAATCGAAACCTACATACATCTCTACATGCTAGTAACATTGTTTAGAGTTTTACATGCAAAAGTTTTTGTTGTTAATTTAAAACTCCTCGCGTTGCCCTGGCAGGGTGTGAAGGTTCTGTGGGTGTCGGTGAGGGTGGGGGAGAGGAAGGTAGGGTACCGTGGGGTATTTCGGTACAGGATGGGGGGGGGCGGGGGGTCGAACTGACATTTGAAGCCTTCCCTTACAAGTCGCGAAATTGTTTTCTGTTGTTAATTAACGTCTGTGATCGAAAAGTCCAATACACTCTTTACAAAGCGGTATTGACTTTTGCTTTCCTCAACTGTATCCATGTGAAAGTAATGTAATACTTCGTATAAAAGGTAAGAATTAAAAAAATTACTTTTTTTAAAAATTACCACTACTACTACTTTCCTTTATTTGCACCCAATGGTGCATAGGGCACTGCATCGGTACACCAAGTGCAGTGTATATTAATCATTAATTAAGTAACTATTTAAATAATTTTACTAACGTTATTTTTTTTTTTTTTTTTTAAAAATAAGCCAGAAATTTTTTAACAAAAAGAAACAACATAACACAAGTCCACCTCGTAGCATAGTGGTAGCGCATATGGATACCGTGCATGTGATTCCCGTATGGGGTCAACATGAATTGTGCATTACCTTGGACTGGTACTTAAGCGTATGACTGATTATCTTACCTTCATGTAATAAAATTATCAAGACACCACTTGGTATACCGACTCAGTTTCCTATGCACCATTGGGTCCGGATAAGGAAAAGTAGCAGTAGCAGTATGTAATCTCTTAATTGCGTTTTATTTATGGAATCGAACTCGTAACCTTTCGGAGTGAATAGTGGTAGCCTGACGCGTTAACCACTACACTACGGGACGGATTGTAAATACTATTTTTTTTTACGTTTTAAGTTGAAAATTTTGTTACAACCACGTGATGTTATTGGAGCAATAATTACACTAGTGCAGTATACTTGTACGGGAGCTTTAAATAATTATTAAGGGTTGACGGGAGAGCATTTTAAATGGCAACATTTTTCAGGAAATTCCTTTTCGCGAAATTAAAATCTATCGTTACTTTTCCATTTAATTGAGTTTCCAACTGGTATAGACCATTGCCGTCATCCTTTTAATTGACATTTTCCTCGTTTGTCCAAGAATAATTTAGGGTTAACAGATATTTTTTTTATTTCGTACAGATTTCTTTGAGTTAGTGAAATAAACAATTTTCGCTTTGCATTTTCATACGAACTTATTACGGTTTTAGTTTTTTAAAGCTCAAATAATTACAAAAACGGACTCTTGATGATGGCGCAAGTTTAAAAATGTTTGCACTTTGCTACTCAACACCGTTCAACAAAGTGTAAAGTTTTATAAATGAAATAAAAAAAGTTTACTACGGTAATTTACGAAAACCTTTTCCATTTCCCCGAGTAATTTATTTTTTAAAAATTCATAATTCCACCGCTGACAATTTGTAGACAGTTTACTTCAGAACTACGGGACGCGGACCTAATTTGGTAACACGCAAGTTAACTGGGAGCCAATTGCTGAGCTTGGAGGCAGTTTGTGGAATCCATATACTCTACATGGGGAGAGGATATGGAGTAATAATTACGATTTTAAGATATTGAGAGTAAGTTTTTCGAATTTCAACAAGTAAACATGACAAATATTAGATTGTTCTATTGTTGTGAACGTATTTCACATGATTAATGTATTTGTAATCATTTTTTGTCGGACTTTGGCCTCGATGAATCATGAATTTAGAAGTATCTGTGTTTCTACTCTAATTGCGGATGAATTTACGTTATGTACGCGAACAAATGCTTTCATTGCCCTTACCACTGTCTCGGCTTATGTATTATAATTAATGTCATTGTATCTATCCAAACCAACCAGAGTCGGCCTAAATTAAACAGTAGCAAGGAAACGTTAGTTTTCTACTCCGATCATTATATAATATTAGTAATTACTACCATCCGTACGGAGACCGGCATACTGCCCCACCAGGTCCCCCATCCCAGACATTCACCTGAGCATCAGCGGTTAGTCAGGGTCTCAATGGAGGGGGGACATTAAAAAGAAGGAATCAATTTAGGAAGGTTTAGGGAAAAGAGGGGCGGGGACAGAATACATGTATGCATCTTACACTATCATCCTATCAGCCTATCTGGCAGACACTATTTCATATGTCCCCTGCCGTACCCGATCACAATATCTATCCAAAGACCATCCTATCAACAAAACAAAATTTATAAGGTACTGCATTTTTTCACCGTTATCAATAAAGGATCGTATTATTATTAATTTGATATGTTTATGAATTATTACAGCCAAGTCTTGGCGATCTTGTAGTTTTGTGAGTGGTCGCTGTACATAGTGTAATGGAATATACCGTATAATGTAAGTGTACAATGCGCCGAGTATGTAGTTCTGTAAGCATGAGCAGTTAGTATAAGTTTATTGTGTTGAACATAATAAGAACGACATTTCTAGAATGTAAATCCCCTGCTTACAATGCAGCCCCGTGGTGGTCATGGCCGTATCTGTTATACAGAATAGGTACTCGTATTTCCACAGCCAGACGGCATCTTTATGGAAATTCTCCCGTGACGATACCTTTACGGATATTACTGAATCTCTGCCGAATCGTCTGGAGTCGACTTTCCCAAGCTGTTTATGAAACCACACTATGTGCGCATTACCTCGCACTATGACCTTTATATACAATTTCAGGAATTTATCGTGTTTAAAAATAATATAAGGCCACGTTATTGAAATCCTTGGTAATCAAGCAGGTCAGGTAGATACACAAGTATCGCTGAAACAGCTCTTGGGAGCATATTTTAAGAATTATATTTTTTATTACAAAAACTCTTAAACTTTAACATTTTTGTAAATAAATGTTACAAAATTTTTAATAAATAGATACTTACTTTATTTTCTATAGAATCTACAGATATTGCTCATTGTTAGAGAGATAAAGTATTTTTATTTTGCAAATAAATGTTTTTAGATAAGTATTTTTATTTGCAAATAAAATAAATAGAAACTACTGTCGGAGACAATTGTGTCTTTACGAAGTTTTTTATTTTTCAGAAGTTGTAATACGTACATTGTCACTATCCACGCTGAGGAATATTATATCATCCGATATTTTAAGAAGTAACAATATTTATTTTTGTAATTATCAATAATTGATAATTACATCAAATAATGGTGATGGTTAGTTATTTATCAATAATTTTTCCTCATTTTCAATATTTTTTCCAAAACTGATAGTAAAAACCCAATACTACAACAATTAACAATTCTACAATTTGTAAAATGTCTCAAAAAGTCAGGGAAAAATAGTCTGAGAAAGTTACACTCTTATTCAAATTAGCATTTCTGTAATGCTAATGGGAAATATCCCACTTAGTCCATGATTCCAATTTCAGCAAATTGGTATTTTTTGAGGTAAAAGAAATTGGAATTAGCGAATAGAGTCCTTGTACCTATCACTAACCGTAATCCAGTCACTTCGGAACCTCTCACGAACCACTAGTAAACAAATAGAGTGATTCTATCAGAACCAATTCGGAATTGTATTTTGTTCTTGAGAATATTATATTCAGAACGGAATAAATAAATATCTAAGTAAGAATAACATTTATTTTATGTATTAATATTTCATGTGTGATACCTTGGACTCGATTTCCTGTAATAAAATTATCAAGATACACTGCACTTGATGTACCGATGCAGTGCCCTATGCACCATTGGGTGCGGATAAGGGAAAGTAGAAGAATTCATACATTTCATTCATTATACCGTATCCGCTCCCTATGTGGAGCATATGGAATCCACAAACTGCCTCCAGGCCAAGCGATCGGCCGCCAGCTCCCGTGCATCCTCTCAAGTCAAGTCCACGTAGTAGAATCAGTAGTTATAAATTGTAATAAGGTCTTTCAAGCCAGCATACCCAATACGGGGGGGAATAACATCAGATATCTACAAACATAGGACCATATTATAAAACCCAGATTAGGCTTTTGATTTTTTCATGATCTCACCAGGAATCAAACACGGACCTTTTTTTTGTGAGTTTAAAATATTAGGCTATGAAGGCTATGATTTTAAATTAAATCAATACAATCATTACTGATAGACAGAGAAGCTCCGGAAACGAATTTTGGATTATATAGGCGTTTTGCAGGGCTTATGACCTGTTATGGATTGGTTAAGTGGCTACTTGATGTATTACAAATTCCCCATTCCGCCAATTATCTGATAACCAACAAAAACAGTTGAGATATCAAAAATTTTTGACATTAGCCTGGCATGGGTATAATCCAGTAATTTGTCTACAAGTATTTGTACACGTTGAAAATGTTGATTTTGGAAAGAAACATAAACCGGTATATAAACTGCGTATAAACACAGACCGGTGCATGTTTACAATACTCGTTTAACAAGTGCTGAAGGATTAGTTCTCCCTAAATATAATAACAAGTATGGTAAGAGAACACTTCAGTACAGTATACCAAAAATTTGTAACATGCGATCAACAAGTATTAAAAAAATAATTTATTTTTCAAGCCTAAAAGAGAGACGCGTGCTGAGAACTTGGTTGCTAGAGCGCCATGTATTATATTGAGTTTGGAATTGTATTTTTATTTATATGTATTTTACAATTTTTTTGCGCTAGAGTATGTATTTTGTACTTTTATTTTTAGTTGAACATGTATTTATGCACCTACTGACGAGTTGCAGTAGGCTACTCAGTAGACATGTATTGTTTTCTTTAATGTATAATATATTAAAAATAAATTTTAAAAAATACAATTTTTTAAAAATAACTATAATATTGATCAAACATCATCACACACCTAAAATTATTTCCAGGTAGGTACTTTGTGTATTAATAATGTAATGAAAATATATTTGTTGGTGTTCTTTATCCACCATAAATATTTTTCTCTAACCTTTAGGAACATTACGATAAACATACAGCCTATTCATTTTTTTATTTGTCGGCAATTTCCGACATTTCTCGATAAGTGTTTTATCGAGAAATAACATTTTGCAAACGATAATCAATTGCCGTCACTGGAAATATCGTCTTGCACAAAAGTATTTGGCCAATAACAAATATATCGAGCCAATAAAAGAAACAGAATTTATGGCCTCTCGTTCCTACTGTAAGTGCCAAATTTTCTCAATTTATCACAGACAGATGTTGTCAGAAGTTTAAAACAAGTTCATTCGAATATCCGATAGGAATCAATGTTTTTTTTTTATAACGAATCTCGCATGAGAATAAAATTCAGAAATACATCGCCAAAGTCTAGTAATTTCTTTTTGCATAAAAGGCCTCACACAACATTTTTCAAAGTCATGATTAAGTGTGTGAGACGGTTGATTCGGGTAGCGCTATTTTTATTGATCGAATTGGCATTTAACTTGGTCTGAATTTAAGGCGTAAGACTGATCGTTGCCTTCGTGTGAAAGAGGATCAAGATTCAATGAATACTTCATGTATATACTCATGCTGATAAGGTAAAACTCACAAATAAGATGTTTATTTGTGTAAATAAAATAATGCGTATTAACAACATTTTGAGTGTGTCCATATACTTATAGACAAAAACTGGATTTCACCCATTACGGGCTAATAATTACAATTTGACATCTCATCCAGAGATGAGAAGTTCGAAAGAGAATATGGATATCTACTATCTAGGCGTTTTACAGAGCTTATGACCTGTCATTCTTTGGCTGGGTTAAGTAGATTTTCTCAATGGATCACAGAGAGTGTTCACATGTGAAGCGTCGCGCCATTTCACTGTACATATACAAGTTCTGATAATTGGCAGATATGGATATTAAATACTAGGTGAAATGGGGAACGTTGTTATACATCAAGTGGCCTCTTAACCCACCCAATGACAGGTCATAAGCCCTGTAACGCCTAGATATCCATATTCCCTTCCAAACTTCTCATCTCTGTTGAGATGTCATAATGCGTATCTGTTTATAATAATATATTTTGGTATTATAGTAATCGCCTTAGTTGAAATGAGAACATTTCTCACTGAAAATGTCACCCTAAACACGCGAGCAACTCCAGAATTACAAAATACAGTATTTGATTTTTAAGGTTAGGCGTTATTTTTATCGTTTGACAGACAACACAATAATAATAATTCTTTTAAGTAGAAAAAATATTTTTCATATCCAAAACCAGTGTTGAATTGAACTCTAGATATTGAAATCATTTCCTTTCTTCGATTTTTCATTTTTATAAATAAATAATAAAAATCGTATTGTAATCTGGCTTTACTGCATTCATTGTGGGTAATGGGAAAGTGACACGACTTGAGTGTACCCTTAATAGCAAGAAGCACCCTTATTTCCTTATCAAGACAGCCCTTGACACATTTGACAGATTCCTGACACAACCCTCCATCATAATCAGGACCTCTTATCCTTAGGAGAATTTCTTCTGCCAAGTCACACTCTTGGTAGACCAATAATTAATTAACAATAATAATTAATAGTTAATTAAAAACTATTTTCATGCTAACTAACTAACCATAACGCCATTTCCTAGGAAGGTGTAGGCAGATAGGATAGAACGCCAAACCACTCTGTCCTGGAACACTTCTCTCGCTTTCTCAATATTCATACATCGTCTCATGCACACACGCCGATTATTACGACTTTTCACATGTCCAGTTTCAAGTACTTGTTGTACTTGATCATACCATACTTTTCTTGGCGTACCTCTGCTTCTAACATTCTTGGCGCATACTCCACATTATAAACTTTTTTTAAGCTTTTCTTCAATCCAGGTCACTCACTTACTTTATAACTTCGGGATAAGCCGTTCATTCATCACTCATTCGCAAAAATCGCAATACTAAACCATCTAAAAGCAATTTTTCAATTTTGTCGATAATACTTTATCTCAGCCTTACACCTTTCTCTTATTTTCGACATTTGTACACCTATAATGCAAACACCTATAGCGCTTACCACACATGCGCCTGAGAGGTCACTTTTCAACAGCATTCGGTCTACTTTATGAAAATAGGAAATACATTTCACCTATACATTTCACCCATAATTAACTCTTGTATGCAACCACCCTCACACGCTTATACACACCCTCACTTAATTTTTTCTTGACTATTTATTGTGTTTTTATTGCTTGTATTGAGTATCAATACATATAATATCTACTGTGGGATATTTAATATTGGCATAATATTCCGTTCACAAATGTATTACAATAATTGATTATTGCTTTTGAGTTCACAGATACAATAACAGATCAATATCTTGGTTAAAATGTAAACAAGGTTTAAAACCATAAACAAATTTTTATGGGTGAATTTATATTGGTTCAACTGTAGTGTAGCTGTATTTATCTTAACCAAACATCGATTTTGTATTTTTTACTGTTGTACGGTAACATGTTAATCATCCAACATGTCCTGGGGGACATCTCATGTTAAGAAATCAAGACGTTATACTACAAATTATTTTCCTAATCATCCATGCTTAAACCCATATTCCTGGCCAAAATTTCACTAGAAGAAAACTTCGAAAAATCTTCTAGATTACTACATTTTTAAATTTCCTATTATACACAGTATTTTTGATAACTTAGTTATTTTTGTGTTATGCTAAACAGTAACAACCTTATAAAATTAAAAAAAAATATAAAATTCATTTCACTTTTCTAGTTATTGGAATTTTTTGAATAAATTACAATTTTCACTACACGTTTAAAATACTTACTGTTTTGAGTCCTCAAATGGGTTTTATTTTCTGCTGTATAAGAAAGTTAAACAAATCAATTACAAATTTCCTTTTTGAATTTTTTTCAAGTGAATTTTCAAGGGGGTCCCCTTTTCAGTGATAGATTCCAAACAAATTTGATTTAACAAGAAATTTTTAGTAAAAACCCCACCCAAAATCTTCTGAGCAAATAGAAAGTTAGACAATTCAATTACAAATTCCTTTTTGAATTTATTACATGTAGCGACTTTTTCAGATGGTGCCCCTTTATTTACCTGCAATATCTTTAGAATAACTTTCGGATTAACTTTTTTCCTTTTCATGCCTAATTTTTAGTCAGCCTAAACAAAAAAACTTTTTAAGAGCCAGGTTTGTGGTCTTAGTGTAGATTTCAAAAGGAATTGCGGATTAGAATCTCCTTCGAATCCCAATACCAGCACAACACCGTTTTCTGTTTTCTGGCCAATTTAAAATATAAAAGCAAACCACAAGATTTAAATATTTGAGTATATATATAAGAACCCCATTTTTTCGTATGTTATGATTTGTAAAGATTTTGTAAAAAAATGTTGCTAATTTTTCTATACAAACCAGAATCGACTTATGAATCACAAAATCTAAGCAATTTTTAAAGATATTTCTCCTTAAAAGTGCAATTATTGAAATAAGTGTGTAATTGAAATTCCTCTTTCGTTGTATAAACATGGTAACCCCGGCTATTTCCAATAACATTTTCCTAATCGTTGTATAAACATGTAACGTAATCGTTTTATGATGTGAAAAAAGTATTATGTTTGAATTAAATAGGATAGAAATATAAAAGGGAAATAAAAAAGAAAATTATCCTGATTTCCACATACCAAAAGTATTTTAATACATAATGTTGATTGGCATCTGGTTTAATCAGAACAAGTTTCTCCATATCTTTGCTAGGAAACGTACGTGTTGATAAAAAGCGTAATTAGCTGATAAAACAAAGTAGAACTTTACTGTGTATTTAGTTAACGATGGATGGTTATGTAATTCCTCACATCTTTACCGCAAACCGCTCGTTAAACGCTGAAAGTTTAAATAGGAAGAGAAGGCAGCAAACGTTAGCCAAATTTATTCAACGGCAAACATTATATGTCATGTGATAAAACGTACATACGCTTAATTATACGACTTAATGAGACATTAAGACATTTATTTGAAAAATGTGAAATACCTATTTAATACCGATTAACGTCAAAAGTAAGGTTTTGCTGTAGTGCTTTTTATTATTTTGAGTTTTTTTATTTTTTTAATTGGTTCTGATATGCATGTTCTTGTTGTTATATCGCTATTTTAGTAATCAATAAAAAAATTCTTTGTGAATTAATAAAATGTTACAAATAAAGAATTTATCATATTATTTTTATGAAAGAAAAATGTTTTTAACTCCTTTTTTTATTAATAAACTAACTCCCGACCGGTTTTGTAAATAACTACAAAGTGAGTGCTTTCTAACATAAATCTCAATTCAATATATTTCCAAACCTTCTTGTCTACGTCAAAACCTATAAAAAATTATATAAAATCCATAAATAAGTTTCTATTGAACTGTTACCATAAAGTATTTCATATTTTTGAGATTTATGTATATTGGGTATACGGAAAAACAAACATTTTTGTTAAAAAGGAAAATAAGGAAGTAAATAGAATGAACGCTCCCACTCTCGCTTTTTTTAGTTAGAACTGTATTTTTAGTTGTTTTTTCTGTAAGAATAAAATTTGATATGGTCGAGCAAATAATTAATGAGTAAGGTTTTAGATTGCATTAGAGACACTTCAGTGAATTGGTTTTTGTATAATAGGGTCGCTATTTTACTAAGCATTATTCGTGAATTCGTGTGTTTGTGAGAGTTGGGTCCTGAGAAATACCTAAATTTACCATTTTACGCTAAACAAAAAATTATATTATGGTAATAATTAATATTTTTATCCAAAGACACCTTACAATAAATTACAACTACTACTACTTCCCCTATATCCGCACCCAATGGTGCATAGGGCAATCTGCATCGAAACACACAAGTTGCAGTGATTCTTGATCATCGTATTACATGAAAGTAAGATGATCAGTCATACGCTTCAGTACCAGTCCAATGTATCACACATGAAATATTTATTTGAAAATCCCATGTTAATAAATATTTAATGTTGACCCTCTACGGGAATCGAACCCGCGACCTCATGCTACGAGGCGAATACATTAAGGTACAGCAGAAATTTCTTGTTTTATAAAACGATAATTATATGAAATATTTTGCTTGGTTGGCTAATTGATTGGAAATCGGGGATAATTGTCAATGACGTTTTTCAAGTATTTATTGAAACAGTATCACCAGAAGTACAATTAATAAATGCAAACCAGTCCTTACAAACATATTTGTATTAACTGGTCTAATAGTAATATTGACAAAAACGTGGATCTAATGATGAAATTTAAATGGTTTTGAGTATCATCAAATAAAATAACAACTTTAGTGACAGGAGCATTTTTGTCGACTTTCATTTGACACGAGAGAGCGGTATGCATGCGAGTGCATAAAAGTATGAATAAGGCGGAGAAAGAGGCCGAACGAAAAGACTCAGCTCCCAGCCGATGCCAGGAAACCTACACCAGTCAATTCAGTAGAAAAAGCCCCTACCTTGGTGTTATGGAGACTGGAAATGGGAGAAGATCTTCTGTCCTGCACTTCACTTCAAAATAATGTCACAAAACACAAAAAGGATCATAAGATTTTAATACAGACACAAGTACACAATAGATGAAGGTTTTACAGAGAGTTCAAAGTTGATTTTATGAGAATGCGTTTAAAAGATGCGTTTAGATGAGCGAGTTGAGAATTTGCGTGCGGGTTTTTGTAGCGACTGCGTTATTGTTGTAATTTTTAGACTACCCGCGAAGCGCCATAGATAATTTGGTATTTTAGAGGACGGGATAGAAGGAATATAGGAATAGGAATCAAGGATTTACTGGGGCAACTTGTTCCAAGAATGACTTAGTACCAATCATCACCAGCAAGCAAACCAAACCACCCGAGAAACCAAACCAAATCGGCAGTAACTATTGAATATTTTGATTTATATTTACTTAACGTTAGAAAAATAACACGTACAAAGGCATTTATACGTAAGTAGTTTAAATGTATTTAGTTGATATTTCTTTTTTCATTTAAATAAATTAGTTTACCTAAATTAAATAAAACATCATAAAAAATCTTGGCAATTGAAAATGTACGTTATAGAATAGATGAAAGAGTTAACCAATCAAATGAAATTGCTAAGAAGGATAAAGGTACTACTGTATTTTTTATGAGTATTTTACAAAGAAGTTATTTACAAAATTTCATTCTAAGAAAATGTTTCAATAAGGTTTAAAAACTCGAATGTTTTTAAAAATGTTTTTACAAATCGGTTTAAAGTACAATATTTCTCTGGTTTATTTTGAGAGCGTTTATTCAGATTTTCCCCACTTTCTCTACAAGCAACTTAAATACTCCTGGGAAAAGATTTTCTTTCTTTCAACATTTACAATACATGGATAAGGTTGAAAATAACAGTTCACCTGGAAGTTCAAGTTTGGAAAACAATACAAAGCTTTTAACAGGAATGATTTTTTACAGACATCAATCAAACTCGTCAAAATGGAAACATTCTAAACTAGACTAGTTAGTGTCAGTCATAGACTTATAGGTATATCATATATCACAGGGCCGCGGCCGGGTCGTCTTTAATTTGTTGGAGGCCATAGGCACTTAGGGTAATGGGGTCCCTGTGACTTTGTATTTATTAATTAATATTACAAAGGACTATTTTAGCAAAGGAGTAGGTAATTAAGCAATTAGGCAAAATCAGAGTTAAGCGACCACCTAAAAAAAACAGTCCCCATTTAGCTTTGTTCACTGAGAAAAAAAAAGTTAAAATGAGGATTAAAGCAAAATTTTCAACCAATTATTTTTAGTCGCCTGATAAATACGCAGTTTCCTAATAATATTAATTAGCGTTCTGATAAATTACGCAGCGTCCTAATTAAATAACTC
>JAGVSP010003366.1:0-21899 GCA_022494985.1 Micrasema minimum | reverse complement strand
GCCCCGGATCAATAAAATCCCCCCCCAAAAATAAATTTTTTTTCCTTTTTTCTGTAGGAAATTTTTAAAATTTTGGGGCCCCCCATTCAAAAAAAGTTTGGGCACTAAAATGGACCTTTAATTTAAACTTTGTGACGAAAACAAACAATGAAAGGGTATCCCTACTAGCGGGCTGCGGGGTCCCTCGAGTTTATATAATATAATAAAGCCGATAAAGATATATATATATTTATAGGTAATATGAAAATGCATTGAGAAATTATCAGCCGACCAAATAAGAAAAATTAACCATTATTTGTCAATAAATCAAAAATATAAGATAAACTGGAAGAAAAACGACCGTTTTAGACCGTTAGGTTTTCGCGTTAAATTGGGTTTCTTCCCGATTTTTTATTTTTTTATTACAAAAAAATTATTGAAAAATTACAATATCAAGAGGTTTTTTAAATAAATTGCGGTTTGAAATTACACTTTTTCAAATCGCTCGCAAAATCCTCCATTTGGCGCGCATGCGGTGTGACGTCACAGCAATATAGGCGCTCACTACAGAATGAATTTCACTCCTTTCACGCTAGATGGGTATGACGTTATTAGCCAATAACGGGCGTTAAAAATCATTTGTATTTTCGTGTTTTTAAAACATCAATTTAAAAATGAAAACAAAATTTTTGATCATTGTGTTTTATATAGTTGGAATTGTAAAAATATACTTTAAATATTTATAGCGTTTTCAAGGATATTCATGCTATCGGGAAGAACTCTAATGTCTAAAGAAGATTACTCAGTGCGTCTACACAAATTACCTATCCATCAAAACTAGGTTTAATTCTAAATGAAACAATACGTTTCTACTGATTTTTCTCTTCAACATATTTTTTACCGGGAAAGTATTTTCCTGTCAGGAATGTTTATGAAAATAGTACGGTAAAAGATAGATTTAGTGGCGTTCTATGTTACTGCGGTGACGCAGTCTCTTTTAATGAATATTTTCCCAAAACTGGCTGTTTCCCAAGAGAATAGCCTAGATTCGGTGAATGTGCCACCCATGGGTGTTTTGGCGCAAAAACTCACTGACGTCATACGAAGGGCGGGAATAAGAGTGCAGTAAAGTGAGGTTATGTTTAGTTACATTTTAAGTTATGAATTTAAGCTAGGGTTAGGGTAGAACTAAACGGTATTTATGACTTATTATTTTCGAATTCATATAATTTTTTTCCATGGCCAGAGAATGTCGGGTCAATGCCGATCGGGTCGAGTGTTTTTATCGATAGTTTTTTGTGTAGGGTAGGCACAAAATGCTAAGCGTGTTACTCGACCGTTATAGAAAATTATATAAATATTCCATTTATTATTGTATTTTACAACTTGACCTCAATTTACAATAAAATTGCTATTTGAAAAACGTTGACTGTGAATTCACATCTATGAATATAGAATATTTATTTTATTTATTTATTTATTGGCACATATACGCCTGATGGCATTTACATTGCATCAAAATACATTTATTAAGTTACGTTACAATTAACTTCTTCAAAAACAAGTTGTAAAAAGTTACAAAATACATTTATTATAAAAGTTAATACAAAGTAAATCACAATTCGAGATTACTTGATCGAGCTGCCATAAATTGGTTTAACATTGAGCGCTTATAGTTTTGCAGAGTGTAAGATAAAATATTCTTCATATTTATTGCCTAATGAATGTAATCGTGGTATAGTCGAGTTACTGTATTATGGCTTGTATGCAAGCGTAGTGATGTGACATTCAACTCCGACGCCCTTATTTTACTGGAAAAAAATATGGTTATTTTTATAAAATATGTTCAAAGCACTTTTTTATGGATTTTATATCTTTTCACTTTTATAGATATGTATTTAGGGCACTGTGATGTACTTGGAAGAGTTAAGGGATGCAGAACTGACGTGCGAGGGGGCGAGTGTACCTATTTGCCGGCGACGGCCCAGGGTCTCCTGGAGAGATCTAATAGTGTCCACGTGATCCACATAGGAGCAAACGTGACGAAACAAGAAAGTATGATGAAAAAATGAAAAGCAATTTCTCTTCCCATATCTGGTCCATTATAACGTAAACTGCCTAACGCCTTGTAAAATAAGCAAGCATTCGGGAGACATTCGGGACCTTCCTGACTTGGTTACACACAGGAACTAGCGGCCTATCGCTTAACTTGTGAAAATGTAGGATCCATATTAATTATTAATTTGCTTCATAGAAAAATAGGGAGGTCCGCATCATAACGATGAAGAATATGTATATTCATGCAGTTGAATGGAGAGCTTATAATAGCGAATACAAAAATTGCTAGGCATTGTATAATATACAGGATGTAACAAAACTCGATGTACAAACGGGAAACCAGTGAATCTACATCGTATTTGGAGACGATTGTGTAATATGACTTTTTAATCTGAGCTTGAAAAAAATTTTTTTTTTCTTCTCGCAAAAGTTTTCATAAATCTGGCAGATTAAGTAAAATTGTTCCAATTCTTATTAAAACGCGTCTTTTAATTTTACTTTTTATATGGATAGTATTAATTTGAGTAAATACATGATATTTGATAACAATTTGCAAAAAAAAATCGAAAAAAAAAACAACTTCGTACTCAATTTTCTCGAAAACTAAGGGTCAAATCAAAATATTTTACTCTACAAAATCGACTCCAAATATGATGTAGATTCACTGGTTTCCCGCTTGTACACCGAGTATTGTCACATCCTGTATAAATATATATAATTACGTTATTTAAATCGATATAGGTTTTACACGTCTCGACTGGTCTAAGGTCTCGGCAAATGATTTAACGACATAAGAGGTATTTATTTAAAATTTGTACCGATGTTTCAAAATAACGCAATAATTGGAAGGATTTAATTTGTATGGTTGTAAATTTAACGAACGGCATTAAATTGTTCGAGGACTTTTGATATTCCGGTCAAGTAAAACAGGACCAAAGCCAACACTTGATAAATATCATTTAAATAAACTGCGGCTTCCCACGAAGTCACGAAATGCACCGTAAATCATTATTTCTCCAGGAAGTCGAAACTGATAATCATTATATTATTCTTATATTGATCGTTTACACATCGAGCCATAATCAGCAGAACAACGTAAGCGAAATATCAGGTGGTTTGTGTTTTTTCTTGATCAAAATTATTCTTATTATTCCCTGCCCAATTGGTAAAAAAAATATGGCTCCCATCTGCAGCATTTAAGGATATTTTCATATAAATTTCACAGCACAACTTACGAGTTTTATCAAATTCCACCGTCTAAAGACTCCAGCACTTAGGCCAATACATTCACACTTTGAAGCGTGTGACGTAGATGTCTAGTGATGACGTAGATGCCTTGTGATGACGTATGAGTGACGTAGTGTGGTCTCGAAACAAAAATATAAAAAGAACAATAATGTTGGTAGTTGTCTTTATACTTGTTATGTATATGTATGTAGTTATTGGGTTACTATTATTATTATTATTATTATTATTATGGATAATTTATATAGCGCCGTTTTCGTATAAATATACCTCAAGGGCACTTCAAATATTGAATTAAATGGGAAATTTAAAGTGAATGAAAATTCAATTTCTGAGTAGAAAATACAATTATCAAAATTAATCAAAAGATTTAGAGAACAAATGGGTCTTAAGTTTCTTTCGAAACATCACTTCACTCTCACAGTTGCGCACTTCCGGTGGGAGAGCATTCCAAGCCACAGGGCCCGCAACCGCAAAAGCGCGCTCCCCAAATTTTGTGCTCTGACAAAATACCTTTGGTTACATGTTCCTTGCAAAATACGTTAGTTTCAAGTCTTTAGTTACAAGTTCCTTGGTAAATATGAACTCAATCAGTAATCATGTTTGATCCGCCTCGTAGCATAGTGGTAAGCCATTTGGCTACCGTGCATGAGGTCGCGGGCTCGATTCGAAATATTTATTTACGTGTAATTTTCATATGAATACTTCATGTGTGATAGATAACCTTGGACTGGTGCTGAAGCGTAAGACTGATCATCTTGCCTTCGTGTAATAAAATGATCAAGATACACTGTGCACTTGGTGCGGATTAGGGAACGTAGACAGTAGGATAGTAATAGGTATTTAGTTAAAAACAGTAACCATTCAGTAAAAAAAATTTCGAAAATTATATGTATGTGATTATAGAGTGAGTACAAAGTAAATAATATTGAGCACATGTCATGATAGTAGGTATAGGTATTTATGTTAACTAAACAGTAGTTAGTGCCAATCATTGATACAGTGATAGTACAGCAAATTATATGTACGTAATAAAAAGAATAAGGTAAAGGCTAAAGGTAAACAAAATGTTATTGACAACGAATACGAGACATATGTAAATAAGTGATTTATATTTAATGAAGTATTTTCGTATGAATAGCCCTCACAATACCAGTAAATCATTAACCAGTTTTCTTTATCATTAACAAGCCCGCCTTTAATAACCATTGCCCGCATAAAACGGATTATATTTTTAAAATTGGATTAATATTTTTTAAATTGATTATATTAATTTTATCGTATTTATATTTTTTACCGAAATCAATACTAAAGCGGACTTTATATAGGACAGTGAACTGTGCAGTTTCGTGTTCAGAATACTGTACAGTTTCAGTACGACAAAAGGGGACGATTCCCTTTTCAATGATTCAAATACAAATTTTTGGTTAGGTGGTTTTCGTATTGTACCTCCATAATATTTTTAATTCTTTGCATAAATTACACTACTCGTGTTTGTGTTTGCGTACCTAGTTTTTTCATGATTTTTGGTTTAATCCAATATTTGTTTTTAAAATTATTTTGTCAAGTTTGTTAAAGCGCTTGTTTGAGATCACACTTTACTAGTCATTCGAATAATTTACAATTTAAAGATATACGTTAAATCATAGGTGTTGAATAATATTCTACAGATAAGTAGGTACTACAAAAATGACATAATAATTTATTTATACTTGTATTACCTATAATATCTACGCATGTCTCATCTGGATATTAGATTTTATTTAAATTTATTTCTAATAAATGACGAAAACTCATTAACATTTTTCCTTTTGCCAAAACCTTATTTTATCAAATATCGTGAGTTTTTTCAAACGTCAAGATAAAACTTAAATAATCTGAACTAATGTGTGATGAAAGTAATTACGAAAAGTTATCTTCACGGTCAATATTAAGATAAGTATAAGTAAACCGTATAAATTTAATACAATATTGGACCATTTTAAAAGTAGCAACTAGGAAGTATTGGCAGGTATATATATAATATTATATGACCTTTATTGGCAATATAAAAATTATCTCTTCACGGTCAATATTAACTATTAATATAAGTAATATTGAGCGTTTATTGCGCATTAGGTACTGACAGTGGGTGGATGCCCTTTACGTAATTTATAAAAGGCTCACAAATAATAGTGCATCTGTAGGGCAATTATATTCATTATTGGTAAAAATAATTTTCACTTCAAATTTTCAAAATAAATTTGTTTCCCTGAAAATAACATTAAATTTTTGTGATGTTAAAAAAATTACTATTAAAAATATTTGTAAGAAATAAATTTAATTTAAATATCTTTAATAAAAGTCGAAAACTTTATTGTGTCCATATAGTAGTTTTATTTATACAATAACCTTAAAACTATAATAGTATTTTATTTAATAATTGAATCGGCACTATGTATTATTAAAACAAGTAACAATTATAACAAAGTAATTGTTTAAATTTTACGATCGCATAATTTATTAATGAAAAATGTATTTAACTGTTTTTTTTAAATTTATTTAAATGACTTTATTATTCAAACACCAGTCATCACTTACAAAAGCATGTTTTCTTTGGAGAGAATTATATACCTACTCACTAGTTCTTATCAATAAACTTTAGACCAGAAACCGGTTGGTCAGACAGCAAAACAATTCGTTTTTATGCATCTTGATAAACTATGAATCCGATTATTACGCAGGGAGTCCAAATTATTTTACGGGTTTTTATTTTTAAAAAGGAGTTGATCGATGATAGACGAAATTAAACTAATCAATTAATTTTATTTCTGATCTATACTATCATCCATTTTATACGAATAATGATTAATTAAAGTCCTTCTCACTCAAATTAATCGTTATTATTTTGTTTTTATATTTAAATCTAAAGATAAACTTTTAGAATACATATAGGTACATAATGGATTATTTTTTTTGACATTGTGCCTAAATTGTTGACGGAAGATTTCTCAACTCATCTAATGCGCACTTTATGCTGGACATTTTCTTGTGCAGTTTGCAAACTGTCCCGTATAAAGCAAAAACTATATGGAATATTGAATGTCGGCGCGACGCTGACGTTTGGCTGACCTGCGCTTCGATTCTGTTAACTTTTTTCAACTACTGCGCATACGATTTTGTACTGAATTCGTATGCGCAGAAGTGTCTAAAACCTTCGCGCCGCTGACAGTGAAAGTTTTTTATACATATTGATATATTTAATGCTTTTAAAAACATAAAAAAACAAATGACATATTTCGTCGCCGTGGTGGTTAAGAGAACTAAGCCGCACATGTACCCATTGATTTATAATACACTTAGATCTGCCTTGCAGAGTAAATTATTTAGAAAAAGTAATGACACGAAGATTCTACACCTTTAATTCTTTTACACGGGTCGACCTATCAGAGCCCTTCGACTGCCGGCAAGCACCCGCCCACACACACACCGCAAAAGGTATACAATACTAAACCGTTCCTTACGAGGAGCGTTCATGAATTTCACCATGCATCTAAAATGACTTTTTTTTCTTGTGAACGGGCTGTTGGCTATTATTTAAGAAGAAAACTTTCTTTGAATAATAATAATTTTTTGCTATGTAAACAAATATAAATAAACACATGTGGAAAGTTACACCATCTTTTTTGTTGATTTTATCGTACGGTTTTTACACGGTTTCACTACACAGGAATGCATTTCGGAATGTTTTCTGAACGTCCGACTCGGCGTCGGATAAAGAAATACGTCTGGCGGATTTGGAGATTTTGGCGGAGTTGAAGTGTCATTCATTTTTTGGGTTTTGTTCTAAGTGTATTAATAAATCAATGGCTACATACGACAATAACTTACGATCGCGCTTAAAACATACATATACATACATATTTGGCGTGTCTTTGACAGATAGTACAGTTTTCTGAACAAGATACTGTACATAAACGAGGCCTAAAGAAACTCGACGAAGAATTGTTCCATGTGTTTTCACTGTTAATTATATTGTCGATCAAAGATTGCTGAATGCGCCTAAGCTTGTCTTGTGTAGTAACATATAATGAATGTTTTGAAATCACATAATTTCCTTGCAATTTTTGGTACGTAATGTTTTTAAACATCGCTTAAGTGCAATCGTTGCAAAAACGCAAAATTGTCCAAGTCATCATAATTCCTTCACCTTGACCATTTCCGGAACTATTACGAAACTATATTATCTCATATTGATAAAATGCAATTTTCTTATTATTGGCGTGAGGCAGGCCGAATGGTTTGACGGTAGTGAGCTTTTAAATTCGAGGACGCATCTTATAAATAAAAACTTTTGCACGCAACTTTAAGGTGAACATTGACATTAAAATAAACTTGTTAAGTGCATTGACCTGTCTTTTGATTCGAATATCGTGTTTTTATCCACTTAATATAAAAAGTCATTTATATTATTTTCAGTATTACATTCGAATGATAAGCTTTCAATATTTCATTTTGAATTCACCTATCGCACCCCCAGAATAACAACGCCACAACTAAAAACGTTTATTAAAATTACAGTTTTACAACTATTCTTCCATGATTTAAGACTGCGCCTGAGGCCAGCGTTAGAATTATTTTCGAATTTTTGACAGTCAGTCAGAAAAACTTTGAAAAAATTATCACATAGACTGCAAACTATTTTCTAAGAAAATACCAACATTTTTGAAAAAGAGTTTTTTTTTTTTTTTTTTGGATATTAAACGTAGTAGCACAATAAAAACAATTAGCTCCTAATTCATGAACACACGAAATTCTGGGGGATATGCGAGCCAGTTTTTATTGTACCTATTATCTTTAGTTTCCGTAAATTTTTTTTAAAAAAAGTACTTTTTTTTAAAACTCCATTTTGCAACCACATTTTTAAGACAGTATAGGGCAAAACGTAAAACTCAATTTATTTAGCCTCAGATAAGAAATATTTTAGAATAGGTAATATCGATAAATATATTTTTTTAAATTCTATGCTTTTTGTGTAGTTGTTGTTTTTTATTTATATAATATAATACTTTTTATTTATCTATGTTATTCAACGAAACATTTGCATTATCAAACTTTTTAGTCAAGTCTCTTGATCAAATACAGGAAATGTTATAGGTATCATGTGACATCAAAATCACTCGTAAACGAGTGGAGACTATTGATTTTTTTTATCTAAAAAATATGTGACATCGATTTATGCAAATAAAATCACAATTTTAAAATGATTTGTACCTATAATATTTAGTTGAAAGATCTTGTACACCTACGGCGACAGTTGTTGTATCTCACTAGAAGCCAAGATATCTTGGATAATATAAAGGAAAGACTCGTGTTTAGTTAATTATTAATTCTTATATCAATCATATTTAGTTTCATATAATATCAATGTATGGTTTAAAAGATTACGAATGTGGCCAAAATACGCAAATAAAATAATATATATTTTTAACTGACCAAAAACCATAAGAACTAGGTCGCTATATATGTATAAAGGTTTTCTTAGGACAAGATTATGAATAATAAATCACTGTTTATTTCATGTGACCATTTTGAAAACTAAAGGTGAAAGTTGACAGCTCTGCATAAATTTATATAGAACGATAAAAACATTTATGACAGCAAAAGGTACTTAGATTACTACTTTACCGTGGAAATATACTTAAAAAATGGATGGTGGAATCTAGTAAAAAAAGTTTTTTTTTAATGCACTGTATTAGAAATGAATAGAACTTTATTTATCGCTTAAAATCATAAATACAATATTTGTAAAGTTTTGGCTTATATTAGTTATATCGTTCGTATTTGTTATTTTATAATAGAAGCAGAGTTTTATTCAATATAAGTAAACGTTTTTTTTTAACATAGTTAAACCTAATAATACCTAAAAGTTATAATAATAATACCTATATCTATACACCATAATATTAAAAATTCACAATAAAATTCTTAGACTACGTAAACCTCCTAAATTAATCATTATAGCTAAAATGAAAAATAAAAAAGGAGAGAAACGTTTTCCTAAGGCGACAGAAAAAAATCTATAACGTACGTGAATAGGTGTATATTATCTATAAAAGAGATGTTATTATTTTATGCATAATTTTTTATAGGTACTTTCATTTCAGACAATACATAAGCATAGCTTCTTGTATGCCTGTAGGCACCCCAAGCATACGAAATGAATATAACGATGCATTGAAAAAACTGCAGCGGATACAGCGTCCGACCGTATAATGTCCAATTCGAAGCATGTGCAACTTACGATACTCTTTAATATTAATAACGTATATACCTTCGTTCGAGTGCCTTTAACCTTGAGTTTGCCGGCAAATAATATATAAATTGATGAATCAGGAAACGCCTGTTTTTCTCTAGAGCTTTTCCTCCCCTCTCCTGTCGAGCCCGAGCCCCCTCCCCCTCCCCCGCTCGTCTACCGTAATAAATCGCAACAATGGCATTCGTGATAATCCGAATCGGCGCAGCGGATCGCCGACCGAATTACGCGGGAACATTTTATTTGACGTTTTGCCGGCTTCGATAGCCATCAGTCTTTATCTTCGGGTTACAGAGAAACCACGAAGAGTTTATATCTCGCTTTGAGATAGGGTGAAGTGGGCTTATTTTTATAAACGAGAAAAATCTTATAAAAGTACCAGCGAAAAGGATAAAAAAATTTGTTCAACCATTAATATTTTTTTTTTACATAAAATGTGATAAAAATCCTTCATTACTTGTATTTATTTTGTTTGTTTTTGTTGTGAAATGTTGAGAAAAGTGCAATTTGTCATTTTTGTCCGGAGTCGGGAAAGTTGCGCCATTCTGGCGCGAACAGTTTAAAAAATATAGAAATTGCACATTTTTATCTGATTAGAATAACGGGTGACCAAGTGTGCAAGGTGTGCCGAGAAGAATCACGGGGGACCAAGTGTGCAAGGTGTGCCGAGAAAAAAGTGTACCAAAACATAGACGAAAAAATGGTCAACCTATTTACGACGTACCTTTGCCAAATTTCCACGGTTCTATTAGGTAAGTTTTCTGCACGTTTTGGCTGAAAACATTTTGTACTGTTGAAGAAAATATATGACTAATAAGGCCAAAATTATCTGATGACCATAAATCAGAAAAAAATATTATCTATCGTTAAAGTTATTAATTCAAAGAACTAAATTAAACAGAAGTTTTTTTTACTAATTGAGTAAACTTAAGTTTTCTATATTTATTTCATGGATTACGTTACTTTCAATAAATCACGTTCAACTCATTTAATTATTATTATCGTATTTTTTTTTTTTTTAGTTAAGTTATAGTGGATTCTTATTAGATCCAAAGTACTTTACATACCTACTCATATAAATTTGGAAATAAATTAATAAAGAATATTGCGATTTGAAAAGGGTTACTGATAATTACTTAATAAAATGATACATAAACACGTGTTGTCTGCTCCCATATTAAATAAATAACAAGCTGCTTATCACTGCAAATAAAAGCCGGTACATAGGCATAGCTAAACATACCTAGATCAGGAATGTTTGCTAATAAACTGTATGAATACAAATAAAAGAGACAAATAAATGAATAATACTTAGTAGGCGGTGTTCCTAAACAGGGCCGAACCTTCAAATATTTTTAAAATGCATTTTTGTAGATAAAATTTAGTGCGTATGCAGTGAGACTGCGCTGTCAGCTGTCTCGTGACTCGCGGACATTTCTCAATACACTCGTAGTCCTCGATTTTCTCTCTGGAAACGACGTAAGGCCGCGTTATAGCGTGCATCGGCCCCGCTCGGCTCAGTTGCTCAATCACAGATAACTATCGACGTAGTTAAAACCGTGCTAACCACGTGCTAGCCCTTACGATTTTATCGATCACAGTGACATTCGTTTCTTTACCGTGGTATCGATAGCCGAGAATAGCCGATCTGTACCGAGCGGGGCCGATGAACGCCATATCGCGGCCGAGTTAAATCAACGCGCTTGTCGGATTTTTTATTATGTCGACTGCTTTTCTCAATATTTGGCTTGCCGAAAACCGGCTAAATTAGAATAAAGATTGAATGAATATATGTGAGAATAAGATATATCTCGGGAAATGGCTCGCGACTAGTATGCGCTCGTTTAATAATCCCGATCGATAACTTTTAACGCGTGTTCCATTGTGATCGCGAAAACGTTAAACATCCATGGGTATGAAATCGTTATCACGTCGCTTATTACCGATTCGGTACTGATCTGTGATCGAGCAACAGATCGGCTATGTTCGATCAAATCGTTAGGGCTAGCACGTGGTTAGCACGGTTTTAACTACGTCGATAGTTATCTGTGATTGAGCAACTGGTGCGGGTAATGGCCGACAAAAATCATATTTTATTTGAAAGTGTGTCTCAGTTTATACACAATTTCTTCTTCGACGCTTCACTCATATCCCGTATGGTCTAGTGGCTAGGATACCTGGCTTTCACCCAGGAGGCTCGGGTTCGATTCCCGGTACGGGAAATTATTTTTTATTTTTGTAAATCGTGGTGTGTTTTTCAACACATTTATTTTTATTATAATGTAAAGTTAAGTTTTGTCAGAAGGTTGTTGACCTAGGTAGAAAATATCCAATAAAAAATCATATCCAATAAATGAATGCAACATAAAATGTCTCCGTACACAACCAATGAATTTATACAACACATTATGCTTGCCAATTTTCTTCCATTTCTGCATAATCTAGTTACACATTTATAATGTTTGTGAAAAAGCACTAAATTAATAAAAATCATGAATATTTTTTTGTTACAGCCAATGCACCTATCAGAGTTAGTATTTTCCCAAAAGGAGATTGCTTTAAATGCTGTCCTATTGATGAGGAAAAGGATATACGTTTTTTGCTGTATACAAGGTAAAAAAAAATACTTACCAATTTATTTTTTAAAAAGGTAAAAAAAAAAAAAAAAAAAAAAAAGACTAATAGGTATTATGTAATAAATCAATTATTGACGTTGATTTTTATTTTGTCTTTTGGTTTTCAGCAAAGATTTTCAAAAAACCTTTTAATGTATAGGGAGGTACAGCCTAAGTATATTATGTTGCGTGTAACCAGAAGCTGATAGATCCCCAACCAATCAGAGCTTTATTTTAAGAGTTCTGATTGGTTGTTTCAAGTATTGTCACAACGGTTGCTATTTCTTCAAATTTTTGTATGGAAAATGTTCTTATGGCTCTACAGTTCTTTATTCTATTGGTAAAAAAGAAACTGTTTATTCGTATCTACCTATCAAGGATGTAAAAAAAAAATCTTTGGTTTTCAGAAATAATCCTACGAACGCAGAACAATTATTTTTTAAAGAGAGATCTGGTAACGGATTCAAATTTTGATTCAAAAGCGACCCACTGTTGTTTACCTCCATGGATTCTCAGAGGTCGCCCCTGGGCAAAGTGGCTCCAATCTCAGAGATGGTATGTTGAGTATGTACAAATTACTTATTTTAAAATACTAATAAAAGTTAAGGCTCTATCCTCCACCGCCACCGCGAGAAATTTCAATGTTTTTAAAATGACATTACGGATTTGTTGACAACAACAAAACTTCGTTTTCTAGGGAAATGGCGTTATCGATTTCGAAAAAACGTTACGACTCTTATGGAAAATAATAATGGGAATCCAGTTTGAAATACTTTTAAGAGATTCGCAATTCTGAGGCCCGTATCCATAATATTTTATATGGATTTTCTCATTATAAGAGTCGAGTTGTAGTTGCTTTCACCGCAGGCGGCTTTTTTTAACCATTGCCCGTAACAGACGAACGGGCAGTGGTTTAAAAAAATTACGAATGAGTCCTATTTCTAAAATCCGTATAACTTTGTTTCTATTTTGTTACCAATTCCGTCAAAAGTTCTCCACGCCTAAATGAGAGAGTTAGCGTGTGGCCCTTTAAACTCTTACTATATCAATTTTGTCATTGGCTGGGTTAAGTGGCCACTTGATGTATTACAAAATTCCCCATTTTGTACATCGAGCTTGTACATCGAGTTTTGTTACACCCTGTATATGTTGAAAAAAGGGAAGAAGTTCAACGAAAGTTTAAATTAAAATCTGAAGTGAGTTTTATTGCACTTGTTGAAGTCTATCGCGTGAGTTGGTAGCATGGGCTCTATTAACAAAGTTATACAAATAAACTTCAACTTTGTACCAATTTAAATAAATTTGAACTTTATCTAAAAATATACTTAAATATGAACTTTTGTAAGTAAGACGATTTTTTTTTTTATTTTTACACTCTACAGTGTAGATTTAAAAATTAAATGTAGAATCTTACACACTTTCCTGTTACATGCTATTCTTACCCATGTAGATAATATTAGGTAGGTATCTACACAACCTACCTCCGTTATGTGGACATTGTCCTACATAGACCAAATGTTTGAGTTGTAAGGCTTTACATTTTTCTTCTCTATATTCAATTCATTATAACGTAGCATTCTAAAGAGAGAAAAAAAATGCACATGTTTTAGTTTCAATTTATTATGTAAATTTGTTTCTCGGCTCTCTTCGGGTTCTCAATAAACCAACATTCGTATAATACGCTAGAGACTTGTGTCCTCTGGCCTAGTAGATAATCGTTCTATCGAAATTTATTGAGATAATATCCATATACACCTACACTAGATTTTATTTAGATTGGTCTTATATTATGGCCACATTGTGCAATCTTCGGTAGACAATTTTAGGTGAAAACATATGAAACCATGCGTTTGTCTCCGAGTTCATTCGACCTGCCTGACCTTCGAAAAAAGGGACCCGTGAAATCAGGGGTGGGCTGCCAATTTTTTAACAAGGGGCTCGTGGGGGGGAGGTTGTTGGGAGGGGGGTTTCGTGGGATGGGTGGAGGGGGGAGGGGAGAGGGGAGGTGTATAATTTTTGTTCTAACTATCCAAAACACTAATACATAATAATGAAAAACAATTAAAAATACTTAATATGCACATCAAACGACAAAAATATAGATATGACTTGTTTTTTTTACGATAGAAAATTTTATAATTCAACAAATCTAATATTTAATATTAGTTGCAAATGTACTTACCTACCTCAGATTTCAATAGTGAAGTGTTCCAAGATTGGCGCAGAAATTTCATGTTGATTAAAAATGTTTTACTATATTATGACAAAAAAATATTAACAACACCAAACACACATCACAGCGTTTTTAAATAAAATTATATTTAACAAGGGGCTCGCCGGCCCAAGTCAAATTTAACAAGGGGCTCGCGCGCGAGCCCTCCGAGCCCCCTGCAGCCCACCCCTGCGTGAAATGTAAAACAAATCGCTTAGAGCACACATTTTGGGTTTGGCAAAAGTTTGGTTTTTTTTTTGGTCTAGGGGAATACGCATTGATTTATTAATACACTTATGTGTAATGTGATATGAACTGAACCCAAAAAATGAATGACACTTCAACTCCGCCAAAACCTCCAACTCCGCCATACGCGTGTTTAGTATTTCTTTAACCGCCGGCCGGGTCGGACGTCCAGAAAACAATCCAAAATGCCTTCCTTTGTCGTGAAACCATGTAAAAACCATACGGGTAAAATTAACAAAAAAGATAGTGTAATTAATAATTAATATTCAAAGAAGTTTTCTTTCTAAACAAATGCCTACAAGAAAAAAAAGTCATTTTAGATGGATCGTAAAATTCATGAAACGGGTTAGTATTGTATACTGTTACTGTAACCCTATATATAGCCTATACCTTTTGCGTTGTGCGGGCGGATGCTTGCTGGCAGTCGAAGGGCTCTGATAGGTTGACCCGTGTAAGTGTATTGGTAAGAATTAAAGGTGCGGAATCTTCGTGTCATTCCTTTTTCTAAATAATTTACTCTGCAAGGCAGATCTAGGTGTATTAATAAATCAATGGGAATACGTAATCGCATCTACTTACAGTTTGTCCCCTATTTCCAGGAGTCGAACTGCGGATCCTCCATTTTATATAATTACTCGGGCAAACGACATAATTCGGTTCTCACGCTCCTCGTCCGCGGCTACCCATAGAAAAAATAAAAAAAGTGACCGCCCTGTTGCCAGGTCTACCCACCTATTAATTTGATTAATTTATGGCTAACGAGTGCACTGTGATGGTACCTGTTCATACCTAAAAAAATAACAAGATACACTGCACTTGGTGTACCAATGCAGTGCCCTATGCGCAATTAGGTGTGGATAAGGGAAATGAGTAGTACTGTAGTATTCATGGTGCAATCTGTTTGCGCGGAAAAATTAATTTCCTGGATCAAACCTAACCTAACTGTACTGTTTTTCTTTGAAATCCTACTGAGTGATCCGTTTTCTTGAATCGAGTTTAGAGTACATGTTGATGTATGTGGGTTATCTAGTATAGGTGTGTATAAATAGTGTAGACGTAATCCCACCTTCATGTGTATAGTGAAGGGTGTTGGGTGGGAGCGGGAGTGGGGGTGGGGGTGGTTGGTTCACTTTGACGGATCCCATTACAGCTTACAGCAAACGTTTGTACAAGTACTTTACTGACGATGTTCACCAACAGTTTACAGAATAAAAAAATACCCCTATAATACAGGATGTATTACTTAAATTAAGTATTATTTATTTATTTATCAGACCAGTTATAATGCGCCATTTGCAAGATTAATCACTCCTAGGGCGTTGTACAATATTGAATGTTGAAAAGTCCACACATCCTGCAGATACCAAGCGCATGGTTGATTTGGGTAATTTCTAACCCCGTTAATATTTAAATTATTAAAGTAATAATATAATGTTTACTATTATTATTTTCCTTATCCGCACCCATTGATGCATAGGGCACTGTCTTGATAATTTTATTACATGAAGGTTAGATGATCAGTCTTACGCTTCAGTCCAAGGTATCACACGTGAAATGTTCATATGAAGATAAATATTTCATGCTGACCCCCCTACGGGAATTGAACCCGCGACCTCATGTACCCCAAATGCGCTACCACTGAGCTACGAGGCGGCTATGATGTCTTGCATAATATGTATAAAGGGCATAACGTTAGTGTGTTTTCAAATCCTTGCATACAAAATCTGGATATTTCCAAAATATGAGAAGTTTAGAAGGGAATTTGAATATCCTTTGCGTTTGCAACTACAATGTTGTAAAACGTCAAGTGATCACTTAACCCAGCCATTAACGCCTAGATATATCATCATCACCATCATCATACCATGTCCGCTCCCTATGTGGAGCATATTAAAATAATAACATATAAGTACACATATCTAAGCGTACGATGTTCTGGGATACGTAAAGATTTGTGCTAGGTAATGAAAATTTGTAGGAAAAGCGAAGCCTAGACGAAAAGTTTCACCCTAAGCTAAGGGAGGGGTAATGTTTTAACACGCGACCTCTTGTACAAATGTTTGTAAAAGCTTTTTGTCCTTACGACAGCAAAATATGTTGTTGTTTTAGAGATTTGGTATCAAATGTTTTCAAAAGGGTATTATTTTTAAAATATAATCCATTTTAAAATCAATGTTTCGTTTTTATTTACCTTTATATTTAAATAATGAGGTGACATTCACTTTACAGATTTTCTTTTACGGGGGGTTTTTTTTTTTTCCCCTTTTTTTCCCCCCCCCGGGGGGGGCCAAAAAAAAAAAAAAAATTTTTTTTTTTTGGGCCCCCCCCAAAAAAAACCCCGGGAAACCCCCCCCTTTAAAAAAAAAGGGGGGCCCTTTTTCCCTTTTTTTTTTTTAAAAATTTTTTTGGGGGGTTTTTTTTTTAAAAAAAATTTTTTTTAAAAAAAGGGTTTAAAAAATTTTTAAAAACCCTTTTTTTAAAAAAGGGGGGGAAAAAAAAAATTTTTAAAAAATTTTTTGGGGGGTTTTTTTCCTTTTCCCCCCTTTTTTTGGGGGCCCCAAAAAAAAAAAAAAATTTTTTATTTTACCAAACAATTTTTAAAAAAAAATTTTTTAAAAATAGGGAAAAATTTTGTGGGAAAAGGGGGAAAAAATTTTTTTTTTTTTTAAAAAAAGGGGGGTTTTTTAAAAAAAAAATTTTTTTTTTTTTTTTAAAAAAAATTAGGTTTTTTTGGGGGTTTTTAAAACCCCCCTTTGGGTTTTTTTTTCCCCCCCCCCCCCCCCAAAAAAATTTTTTTATTTTTTTTTTTTTTTTTAAAATTTTAAATTAAAAAAATTTTTTTTTAAAAAAAATTTTTTTTTTTTTTGGCCTTTTTTTTTTTTTTTTTTGGGGGGCCCCCCCCCCTTTTTTTTTTTTTTTTTCCCCTTTAAAATTTTTTTGAAAATTGGGCCCCTTATTTTTTTTTTTTTTTAAAATTTTTTTTAAAAAGGGGCCCTTTTTAAAATTTTTTTAAAATTTTTTTTTTTTTCCCCATTTTTTTCCCCTTTTTTTTCCCTTTTTTAAAAAATTTTTTTTTGGGGGGGCCCAAATTTTTAAAAAGGGGGGGGGGTTTTGGGGGGGTTTCCTTTTTGGGGAAAAAAAAATTAATAATTTTTTTTAAAAATTTTAAAAATTTTTTTTTTAAAAAAAATTTTTTAAAAAAAATTTTCCCCAAAAAAAATTTTTTTAAAAAAAAAAGGGAAAAAAAAATTTTTTTTTTAAAAAAAAAATTTTTTTTTTTTTTTAAAAAAAAATTTTTTTTAAATTTTCAATTTTTTTCCAAAGTTTTTCCCAAAAAAAAATTTTTTTTTTTTTTTTTAAAATTTTTTTTTTTTAAAACCCCCCAAAAAACTTTCCCTTTTTTTTGGGAAATAGGTTGGGGGCCCCCCCCAAAAAAAAGGGGTTTTTTTTTCCCGGGGGGGGGCCCCCCAAATCAAAACCTTTTGGGGTTAAGGGGGGTTTTTAAAAAGGGGTTTTTTTTAAAAAAAACCTTTTATTTTAAAATTTGGGGGGGGTTTTGGGGGTTTTTTTTTTTTTCCCCCCTTCCGGGGTTTTTTTTGGGGGGGGGGGGGGGGGGGGGTTTTTTTTTTTTTTTTGGTTTAAAAATTTTTTTTTTTTTTTAAAAAAAAAAAAAAAATTTTTTTTTTGGTTTTTTTTCTTGAAAAAAAAAAAAATTTTTAAAGGGATCAAAAAAAAAGGGGGAATATTTAATATTAGTTGCAAATGTACTTACCTACCTCAGATTTCAATAGTGAAGTGTTCCAAGATTGGCGCAGAAATTTCATGTTGATTAAAAATGTTTTACTATATTATGACAAAAAAATATTAACAACACCAAACACACATCACAGCGTTTTTAAATAAAATTATATTTAACAAGGGGCTCGCCGGCCCAAGTCAAATTTAACAAGGGGCTCGCGCGAGCCCCTCCGAGCCCCCTGCAGCCCACCCCTGCGTGAAATGTAAAACAAAATCGGCTTAGAGCACACATTTTGGGGTTTGGCAAAAGTTTGGTTTTTTTTTTGGTCTAGGGGAATACGCATTGATTTATTAATACACTTATGTGTAATGTGATATGAACTGAACCCAAAAAATGAATGACACTTCAACTCCGCCAAAACCTCCAACTCCGCCATACGCGTGTTTAGTATTTCTTTAACCGCCGGCCGGGTCGGACGTCCAGAAAACAATCCAAAATGCCTTCCTTTGTCGTGAAACCATGTAAAAACCATACGGGTAAAATTAACAAAAAAGATAGTGTAATTAATAATTAATATTCAAAGAAGTTTTCTTTCTAAACAAATGCCTACAAGAAAAAAAAAAATAAGTCATTTTAGATGGATCGTAAAATTCATGAAACGGTTAGTATTGTATACTGTTACTGTAACCCTATATATATAGCCTATACCTTTTGCGTTGTGCGGGCGGATGCTTGCTGGCAGTCGAAGGGCTCTGATAGGTTGACCCGTGTAAGTGTATTGGTAAGATTAAAGGTGCGGAATCTTCGTGTCATTCCTTTTTCTAAATAATTTACTCTGCAAGGCAGATCTAGGTGTATTAATAAATCAATGGGAATACGTAATCGCATCTACTTACAGTTTGTCCCCTATTTCCAGGAGTCGAACTGCGGATCCTCCATTTTATATATAATTACTCGGGCAAACGACATAATTCGGTTCTCACGCTCCTCGTCCGCGGCTACCCATAGAAAAAATAAAAAAAGTGACCGCCCTGTTGCCAGGTCTACCCACCTATTAATTTGATTAATTTATGGCTAACGAGTGCACTGTGATGGTACCTGTTCATACCTAAAAAAATAACAAGATACACTGCACTTGGTGTACCAATGCAGTGCCCTATGCGCAATTAGGTGTGGATAAGGGAAATGAGTAGTACTGTAGTATTCATGGTGCAATCTGTTTGCGCGGAAAAATTAATTTCCTGGATCAAACCTAACCTAACTGTACTGTTTTTCTTTGAAATCCTACTGAGTGATCCGTTTTCTTGAATCGAGTTTAGAGTACATGTTGATGTATGTGGGTTATCTAGTATAGGTGTGTATAAATAGTGTAGACGTAATCCCACCTTCATGTGTATAGTGAAGGGTGTTGGGTGGGAGCGGGAGTGGGGGGTGGGGTGTGGTTGGTTCACTTTGACGGATCCCATTACAGCTTACAGCAAACGTTTGTACAAGTACTTTACTGACGATGTTCACCAACAGTTTACAGAATAAAAAAATACCCCTATAATACAGGATGTATTACTTAAATTAAGTATTATTTATTTATTTATCAGACCAGTTATAATGCGCCATTTGCAAGATTAATCACTCCTAGGGCGTTGTACAATATTGAATGTTGAAAAGTCCACACATCCTGCAGATACCAAGCGCATGGTTGATTTGGGTAATTTCTAACCCCGTTAATATTTAAATTATTAAAGTAATAATATAATGTTTACTATTAATATTTTCCCTTATCCGCACCCATTGATGCATAGGGCACTGTCTTGATAATTTTATTACATGAAGGTTAGATGATCAGTCTTACGCTTCAGTCCAAGGTATCACACGTGAAATGTTCATATGAAGATAAATATTTCATGCTGACCCCCTACGGGAATTGAACCCCGCGACCTCATGTACCCCAAAATGCGCTACCACTGAGCTACGAGGCGGCTATGATGTCTTGCATAATATGTATAAAGGGCATAACGTTAGTGTGTTTTCAAATCCTTGCATACAAAATCTGGATATTTCCAAAATATGAGAAGTTTAGAAGGGAATTTGAATATCCTTTGCGTTTGCAACTACAATGTTGTAAAACGTCAAGTGATCACTTAACCCAGCCATTAACGCCTAGATATATCATCATCACCATCATCATCATACCATGTCCGCTCCCTATGTGGAGCATATTAAAATAATAACATATAAGTACACATATCTAAGCGTACGATGTTCTGGGATACGTAAAGATTTGTGCTAGGTAATGAAAATTTGTAGGAAAAGCGAAGCCTAGACGAAAAGTTTCACCCTAAGCTAAGGGAGGGGTAATGTTTTAACACGCGACCTCTTGTACAAATGTTTGTAAAAAGCTTTTTGTCCTTACGACAGCAAAATATGTTGTTGTTTTAGAGATTTGGTATCAAATGTTTTCAAAAGGGTATTATTTTTAAATATAATCCATTTTAAAATCAATGTTTTCGTTTTTATTTACCTTTATATTTAAATAATGAGGTGACATTCACTTTACAGATTTTCTTTTACATACTTATCCATGCTTTTTTATAATTTCAGCATATCTTTCTACAGGCGACTACAATATAATTTTGGTTGACTGGGGAGCCCTCATTGCCCTACCCTGGTGAGTAGTTTAAAAGTTATTAAAATTTCAATCAAAACTAATAAATTAAGCTAACATTGTGAAGTCAAGATGATTTCCATTATTAATGTTTCGGTAGAAGTTGTTAAAAATGCCGGCGCGAAGTAAACATTTTTTTAAAAATTATTGAAAACTATTTTTTTGTATTCCCATTTTATTTTCAGCAACTGCATTGTAATATTTTTACCCTTTTCTTCCTGTAATATGTATTTTACCTACTACCATGAGTCTAAATAATGAGAATATCGTTATAAATAAAAAAGAAATGATAATGTGCAATGCATAAATTTATAGAACTATTTAAACATAATAATAAATATATATATATATATATTATGATGTATTAATAGAATTTCAGAATGTTGTATTATAATAACAATTTACATTTATTATACAGAATATTTAACAAAATCATTGAAACAGTATAAGAGGAAAGTTAATACTTTTTATTGTGATAAATAAAAATATATTTTATACAGATTATTATGAAAATTATATTGTAGAATAGGTAGCTATGATTTTTTTACCAAAGATTACACCATCTAAGATCCAAGCAATGATATTAATGTTACACTAATATCATTGGATCCAAGTAAGAATGCCCTTACTAAGAAAACATTTCCTTTACTAATTTTTCTGGTAAATTACGAGTACTATTGGCAGACTATTGAAAAGACTAACATAATGTTAGTGTTTTGTTTAACTAGGCAGCGAGTTTATGTCCCGTGTGATGGGATTATTTATACCATAGGGCGCCGTATGAAGGCAAATCGAATCACGGTCGTCAATCTAGTCATAAAGTGCCCCAACTAACAGGATCCGCTACT
>JAGVSP010003365.1:0-21338 GCA_022494985.1 Micrasema minimum | reverse complement strand
TAAAACGGTGTTTTTTTTATATTTTTTATGCATGACAATTGTGTATTTGTTATAAATAAACGTGAATGATATTGAGAAAAATGAAACAATTTAAAAAGTTGACTGAGAAGAAAGAAAAAATATTTTCAAACGGACTGTCCAATTTCAATAATACAACATCAATTACATAATAATTACTACTGCTACTTTCCCTCATCCGCACCAAAGGTGCATAGAGCTCTGAATTGGTACACCAGTGTATCTTGATTTTTTAAATTACCTTTTAAATTACCCTTTAAATTTAATTTTAATTTTAAAATAAAAACAGTGTATCTTGATTTTTTAAATTAGTATATTAAGGTAAGATAGGACGACCAGTCTTAAGACAATAATATAATATTTTTATAAAATTTTCAATAATATTGCTAAATAAACTGTACGCCAAATATATATTGTTTACAACATTTTGGGTCGTGTTCAAATACTTGCACACAAATCTGGATTTTATCCCAAGACGGGAGTAGGTATAACATTTTTTATTTATATCCCTACAGAGATGAGGTAGAATTTTTTCAAATTCAGGAATATGGATATTCGAGCGTTTAAAGGGATGAAAAAGTAAAAATAAATTGAAGAGAGACATCTTCAGACGTCTGCTAGTAGGTAATAAAGTTCAGATTCGAACCTTACTTACACCAATAATGTAGATCGCCCAAAAAAAATACTTTAACTTATTCTCAATAGATGTCAGTAATTCGAAAATCTGTCGAAATAACAACTCGCAAGCGGATAGTTCTTTACATCTAAGATATATACAAGTTTCAAAAATTTGTCATACATGGTTGTCAGATGTCAGATGACAGGCGGAATGGGGAATGTTGTAATTACGTCAAGTGGCCACTTAACCCAGCCAATGACAGGTCATAAGCCCTGTAAAACGCCTAGATAACCCACATTCGTTTCCAGAGCTTCTCTGTCTCTGTTGAGAAATCAATAATATATATTTTTTAAATTATACTAAGTATGTAGTCTAATTTAAAGTATTGATCTGCATATTTATTTGTCATAAAGTATATTTTAATACATCTAGACAAATGGTTGTGGACCCCACTTCGAGTGTTTTAATGTATGCGGTCGAAAAATCGTGTATCCGTCTTAGTCACCTGTAGTGTGGCGGTTTGGTGTTATGTGAAGAAAGTTTGTTGGTGATAATTACTGAATTATTGTTGTGGGCACCAGAGGAAGGCTCTTCGCGCTTTGTTTGTTCTGTTTTGTGACATTAGGGGTTACACATCCGGAACCTTAACCGGAAGTGGGAATTTGTAGAAAACGTGGAAATTTGCTTAAATTTCAGGCCAGAGATAATGTTTGGAAGGAGGCTATCACGTTTCTTAATCTCAATATTTAATACTGTAAGAGTCTAAATTATTTATTTATTTATAACATCTCAACGATTCTGAATAAACCCAAGTAATATATTTTGTAATAACAATTTGACATCTCAACAGAGACGAGAAGTTTGGAAGGGAATATGGACATCTAGGCGTTTCAAGGGCTTATCTGTCATTGGCTGGGTTAAGTGGCCACATGTATTACAACATTCCCCATTTCACCTAGTATTTGATATCAATATCTGCCAATTATCAGAACTTGTATATATACAGTGAATGGCCTTCAAAACTTCTCGTCTCTGTTGAGATGTCAAATTGTAATTATTAGCCCGTAATGGGTGAAATCCAGTTTTTGTCTACAAGTATTTGGACACACTCAAAATGTTGTATATTTTGTAAAATTTTATATTTTGATGTCCTCAGAATTTTTTTTGTACATTGTGTTCAAAATGGTTAAAATAATACAATTTATTACAATGTTTTCATAAAAAAACTCTGTTTTGTACTTCTAAAATACCCTTTTTTACAATAGTTTATATCTTTTTTTATTTTTTATTTCCACCTCAACAGGCCAGAAGGGCCAATTACAGAGGGAAACAACGTCACATACACCCGGGCTTGAGAAAAATAACTTTTTTGAAATTTTTGTGTTCTCATAGGGAATCGAGCCCGGAATCTCCGTATCGTGAGTCTATCGTCTTAGCCATTACGCTACGAAGGCTGTGTTAAATTTATCTTAAAAAAATATTTTAACCAAACACGGAATTCATTCCTGAAGTATTATAAAGAATTATTTTATTTATTTATTTATTTGGACTTGTAAATAGTGTTTTTTAAAAAATATATATAATAATAATGTTCCCTCACTGGGATAACCCGTGCCGAGGGAAACATTTTACATTGTTTATAATGGGTATATTCTACATACAATCTTAATTATTATTATAAAGAATGTAAGACCACAACTGCAAAAAATTGATAAATAAAAGTGATCAGATGATGGGCGGAATGGGGAATGTTGAAGTACATCAAGTGGCCACTTGATCCAGCCAATGACAGGTCATAAGCCCTGTAAACCCCTAGATAACCCACATTCGCTTCCAGACTTTCTCTGTCTCTGTCGGGATATCAATAATATCAAATTAAAGTCCCTTCACAAATTTACTTCGATTTGCTACCAACACACACACTAAAATTATTTTAAGTGATTTTTATGCAAATAAGACATTTCTCGGTAGTAATTTATTTTAAATCTATTTTCAAATAAAATATAAAATTTTTTGGAGATTAATTTTTGGTCCGGTAGCCTTATTAGTAACACGATATAAGTTCTTTGGTTTGAGTCCCGCCATACAAGCATTTTACTTTCATTTTCAATCACAGCAAAGTTGTCTTCTATGAGTAGGTACTTGATAATATATCGAAAATATCTTCATGTACATTTTACCTAACTTTTGTTATTTACAATAAATCATAATTTTGTATGTCCTGTGAGATGTACTAGACTCTCTTGATTGATTCGGCATTCACTTTGTAACACTTCATAATGAATTATGATTAAATAAAACGATGTTATGTGTTACTGTTAATTGTTTATTTCTATAAAAATAGAGTTTACCTACACTACCTGGTTTCGGGAGTTACAATGAAAGCCCCACCCTTTCCCTAGACTGCTTTAAAGACTATTGAGTCTTTTTTCAGTCCAGCCAACTCTACCGATTTTTTCAACAAGCTATACCGCGATTTTAAGATTGTTAGTGTGATAAAAATACCGATGAATTTACGATTATGTACGCGAACAAATGCTTTCATTGTACCCCTACCACCGTCTCGGCTTATGTATTATAATTGTCATTGTTTCCATCACCCAAACCAACCAGAGTCGGCCCAAATTAACAATGGTAGGGATGTTAGTTTCTACCCCCGATCATTATTTATTAGTAATTGCTACCACCCGTGTAGAGGCCGGTATCCCGCTTCGCCAGGCCCCCCATCCCAGACATCCACCCGTGCATCTGCGGTCAGGGTCTCAATGGAGGGAAGATTAGGGAAAAGAGGGGAGGGGATAGAACGCATGTGTGCATCTCACACTATCATCCTATCATCCTATCTGGCAGACACTATTTCATACGTCCCCTGCCGTACCTTATCACAATACCTATCCAAAGACCATCCTATCCTTACAAAAGCATAATGTATTAGACTCACTTATGAATGTGTCAATGCATCGATCAATGCTCTCTTTTACTCGTCAATAAAATAGACTGCAAAATCTAGGCAACGAGTAAAGTGATGTGGCCGATATGTTGCAAGCGAATTTGCTAAAATACAAGTATTTTATTTTTACAATAATTTTATGTTAGAGTTAATGCAGAGATCATACACTTTTGAATTAGTTTTTTTTATGGTTTTTGTTATATTTTTATTTTTTATTAAAACTTATCGAAAGAAACAAAATTGGCAGTACACAACGGAGTTCTGGTACCAACCCTTATGTATGGTAGTGAAGCGTGGTGTTGGAAAAAGAAGGATGAAAGTAGACTAAATGCTGTTGAAATGCGATCTCTGTGTGGTAAGACTATGTATGATAGGTGTACAAATGTCGAAATTAGAGCAGAGTGCAAGGCTGAGATAAGCATTATCGACAAAATTAAGAAAGGGCTTTTACGATGGTTTGCTCATGTGGAGCGAATGAGTCATGAATGAACGGCTAAAAGAAGCTTAAATGCAAGTGTGCCTGGATGTAGAAGCCGCGGAAGGCCGAGAAAGACATGGCATGACCAAGTACGTCAAGTACTTGAAAAGTGGACATGTGAAAAGTCGGAATAATCGGCGTATGTGCATGAGAAGATGTATGAATGTAGAGGAAGCAAAGGAAGTCTGTCAGGACATAGTGGTATGGCGTTCTATCTTCTCTGCCTACCCCTATGGGGAAATGGCGTGATGGTTAGTTAGTTAGTTAGTTATATTTTTTTACTGCTCGAATTTTATGCCGATTACGTTGTTTGACTCAACCAAATATGTATCCAGTTTAAACTTATGATATCTTATGTTAAAATCAAAAACGATTTTTTAGGTTCTACGTGATTTTATTATCAATTCTGTAAATTCAGTCTGAAATAATGAATAATATGTACCTATAATATAAAATAACATCTGTGAATTAGCGAAATTCCTTGACTTGTGAGTAGGTAAAGCAATAAAATTCACCCAAAAAGAGATTAAAGACCAACTGAAATCAGGAATTTAGTAAAAATCCACAGATGTTCTTCTTCCTATTCTTAAAAACTATAACTAATAAGCCAATATTGTATAAAATAAGATGTAAATGTTTCAACGCCACAGTTTGATAATGCCCTTACAAGGCGAAACAATTGTCACTAACTTGATAATAAAATTCTACAATATAAATGCCATATCAATCAATAAACTTATGATAATGTTTACAAAAATCCTCCGCCTCCTACAAATAGTTGTTCTGTCCGTTTTTAATTAATAATTTTGTAGTTTATACATTTGATTGATTAAAGAACTTGTCCCTGGAGTGACCCAAAAAAGATAAGAAAATAACTAAAACAGGTTAAGCCCCCGGTCAATGAAGATGATGTTTCATCTTTAAGAGTAGAGTTAAATAATTTGTCTGGTTTATGTTCGTTTTCCTACCCATGTAGGTTATGCCATTGGGAAATCTGACCTTATTCAACATTCTACTACCACTATTTTCCCTTATCCGCACCCAATGGTGTAAAGGGCACTGCATTTATACACGAGTGCAGTGAATATTGATAATTTGTTAAATTACGGGAAGACGATCAGTCTTACGCCTCAGCGCCAGTAGACAGATAGACGAATCTGTAATTTTTCCCATGACGGGAGTTTATATAAAAAATTTTACGTCATGTGGCTACTAAACTCAACTAATGTCAAGTCCTGTAAACGCTATCTCAGTATTTTTTTAAATGAATTGGGACGTACTCAAAAAGTCGTATTTTATTAAGTATTTTATATACACAGTGTGTATATACATAGTGGTAGCGCATTTGGCTACCGTGCATGAGATCGCGGGTTCGATTCCCATAGGGGGTCAACATAAAATATTTATCTACAGGAGATTTTCATATAAATATTTCATGTGTGATACCTTGTATAATATAATACATTAGCCGAGACGGTGGTAGGGGTACAATGAAAGCATTTGTTCGCGTACATAATCGTAAATTCATCCGTATTTTTATCACACCAACAATCGTAAAATCGCGGTTTATCTTGTTGAAAAAATCGGTAGAGTTGGCTGGACTGAAAAAAGACTCAAAAGTCTTTAAAGCAGTCTGGGGAAAGGGTGGGGCTTTCATTGTATGTGTGATACCTTGGACTGGTACTGAAGCGAAAGAAGAAGAAGAATGATTTTCGCATTTACATTTCATGTGCGATAATATCTTGGACTGGTAATGAAGCGTAAGACTGATCATCTTACCTTCATGTAATAAAAATGATCAAGATACACTGCACTTGGTGTACCGATGCAGTGGACTATGCACCATTGGGTGCGGATAAGGGGACAAGTAGTAGTTAGTACTCATACCTTAAAAATTGACCTAGAAAGCTATCCCAGTGACCTTAGAAAAGTCAAAAACTTTGACCACCTTAAAAAGTACGGGCTTAATCGGTTATCTTCTACGACTATACCCGTTCAACCGGTTTTGGCCGCGTACTTACATAACCGAAGGCAATTTATGTTACATAATAACATACAATTTATTATAACCATTGTTAGGTTGAATGTTTGGCGTGATATCATAATACTTGAGTGATAGAGATGCATCTGGAAGCATGGTTTAATGACTTAATAGGAGAGAAGGAGCCATGATTTATAATATATGATTAAAAACAGATACCTAACTAACTAACTAACGCAACGCGACGAACGCCATACGACTCTGTCCTGACAGACTTTTTTCGCTTCCTCTACATTCATACATCTTCTCATGCATATACGCTGGTTATTCCGACTTTTCACATGTCCACTTTCAAGTACTTGACGTCATGCCATGTCTTTCTCGGCCTTCCGCGGCTTCTACGTCCAGGCACACTTGCATTTAAACTTCTTTTAGGCGTTCTTTCATCACTCATCATTTTAACAGCATTCAGTCTACTTTAAACAGATACGTTCACATATTTTACCCGCCTCTAATGCGCCTACTGGATCATAAACTGTTTATTTTCTTGCAAAGTTCACGGATTCGATTAACACAATTAACGCGAGCTTTAACTTTATTGATTTATAGGCCATTGGGCTCTCGATGGTCTGGACGTCCCTGGTGGACAATCTGTCGGCAGTTTGCGCCAAAACTATGGGACGTGGATCTGACGTGGATCGCTTGGCTTGAAGGCAGTTTGTAAAATCCTCAAATAACGCACTAAAAAAAATATTTCCCTTAGATATTCTTGAAAAATAAAACATAGTCAAAAGTTCAAATTTTCATAAAACATTATTATTATTATTATTATTTTATATTAGGCGAGCAGCTTAAAGCTTATATGCCTAAATCGGACAGTTAGTTAGGTTTAAACTTTATACAACTTGTCCAGTCCCATTCTTAAAACCCGTTCACACTATTTACAATGAGCAGCTCCTGCGGTAGCCGTTCCAGCTATCTACCACCCTGTAGATCAGGACATGCTTTCTTGGGTTCTGATTAAACCTGGTCTTCTCCAGCTTAAGGTTGTGGCCTCCAAGCCGTGCGTTGTTTTTCAGTTTGAAGATTTCACACAATTTATTACACTTATAGTGACGGTTCATTATCTTGTGTGTTTCAATTAAATCCCCCCTTTCCCGTCTTTTCTTCAGTGTTGTGAGACCAAGAGTTTCTAGTCTCTGCTCATACGGAAGTTGTTTTAGGCTAGGAGATAACTTAGTGGCCCGTCTTTGGACTCTTTCCAACATATCGATATCCTTAGCAAAGTAGGGACTCCATATCTGAAAACCGTATTCCAGCATCGGTCTGATGTAGGATTTATATATTTGTAATAGCATTTTCGGTGTTATGTATGAAAAAGCTTTTTTAATCAGATAGAAAGTTGAATTGACTTTTTTTGTTATATTGAATATGTGACATTCCCGTTTCAAATCTTCAGTTATCGTTATTCAAAGGTCTTTCTGCTGTTTCGCGGCCTTCAACAAAAACATGTATTTTATATCCTTATTATATGTTGATGTTTGAATTAAAAGGTAATGTCCCAGAATAATTCCTATGCCCTATGGAAAAACAATATTATTTTTGTATAAAACGAGTAAACAATATTATAAAAAATCCTGTCTATTGATGGCATTTATTTTCCTAGCCACAAAGTTTTCAAATTCAAAATGACTTTAAAAGCGATTTCATTGAGTGTGGTCAAGATGAATAAAAATTAAATTGAAATGATTTATTGTGGTTATCTGAAATATCTTTTAATCTTAAAACCACTATCAAAGACCAACTTTTATATTAGTTAATAAAACTTTCCCTTATAAAAAAAAATATGTGACACACTTTGGGAGAGTCATCTTCATTAGGTTTTTTTGCAATAGTGTACAAATATTAGTAATACGATTATTCGCAGTAATGTCAACCTCACGGTGTTAGCTTGGATTCAACTCCTAACATATTTAATAAAAATGTTTTTTTTTTACATTAAAATTGTCTTTATGTGATAACAAGAATACTTTATTAGAGGCAACGGACACAGCAACGCTTGGTGTCTACTGTCATCCGACAAAAGCGTTTCGGCTGGCTAGGCCATTATACCGCGAATGCCTCCCGAAAGCCATGCTCCATGCTTGCTTATTTTACAAGGCATCAGGTTCTCGGCGTCCTGGACGTTGTTGACAACTCCGTCGGCAGTTTGCGTCAGAGCTGCGGGACGTGGATCTGACCTGGGAAGATGCGCGGTAACTGGCGGCTGATCCCTTGGCTTGGAGGTTGTTTGTGGTATGGACTGATAACGATGCTGATGATATTATAGTTTTGGAAAAATGTGAAAAATCACATTGTCATAAATATTTTATATTTAGTTGGGAATCAAATACATTAAAAATCAATTAAAAGTTAATATCAGATGGTTTTTTCATATTGCTGTTTCTTAATTGCAATTAATATTATGGGAAAAAGCGGCAATTAAATCTTATTCGCACTTTATACGGGACACTAAACTGTACAGTTTCTTGCGCAGTTTCTTGTTCAGAAAACTGTACAGTCTGTCAAAAGACACGCTAAATATGTGTATTTTTTAAGTGAGATCATGCGAAATCTTGTGTTAAATATATCAATATCTATAAACAACATTTTGAGTGTGTCCAAATACTTATAGAGTAAGTATTTGGACACACTCAAAATGTTGTTTATAAAAATTAGCTGGTTAAAGTTATAAACATAACCAATTGAAGATTCGTTTTTCAGGCGTTTCCTAGTAGGTGATATAATACGGTATGAATCTCACTTACAATCATAAAGGTTTCTGCTAAAATGCTTAGCAATTTTCTCAATGGATGACAGAGAGTGTTCACATGTGAAGCGTCGCGCCATTTTACTGTATATTGGCAGATATGGATATCAAATACTAGGTGAAATGGGGAATGTTGTAATACATCAAGTGGCCCTCTTTATACGGGACAGTTTGCAAACTGCACAAGAAACTGTACAGTTTTCTGTCCCTTTAGGTATTTTGAAAAATATTTTAACAGTGACCCAAACGCATGACTGTTCCTTACAGTTTGGCGAATTGATTAACGGAGTATGGTGCTAATGAAAAATTAAACGAAATACTTTCGCGTCCGCGATACGGACTTACAAGATGACAAATTGAAAGGCAAACAAAAGAAATTTCTCCGGCACATCACAGACATGTTCGTCGTTCGTATATATGCATAATCTATTGAGATCTATTTACCTATCCTCCAATGTACTTGTACATACAAGCTTGTTAATTTATACAGTGCGTCTACTAAGTTCCTTTGACTCTTTTTTTTATAATTAAATTAACAACATTTAAAAAAAAAAAACATGTGTGCAGTTCACACCAGGTAGAAGTGAAACCTTAATAAAAATAAGCCAAGAGAGAATGAGATAAATGCAGGAGTGGGATAATTATAGGATTTATTTATTATAAATATTGGTACCCAGTTGATAATTTTCTTTAATTTTATTGTTCATGATCCATGTCCTCAATTTCTACAAGTGATACGAGCGGCTTATGATAACTAAAGTATGAGACAAAAGTTTTTTGTTTCGATTTTATCAATATATCTATGCATGCGCACAACGCTTGGTAGACAAGAGTGTGGAGGCTACGAAGCACCGCACAAAGAGAAGACGTAGATAATAGGAAACGCAATACAACTGTGTTCTATCTCATTCTCTCGCAGGCTAAATCCCATAGATCTATATGTTTGTCACTTTTAAGTGTCGCTTTTTCGTTTCATAGAGTTTCAAATCACTCCCAACGATTCTAAAGAAGTTTTCACTTCAAAAAGAAACATTTGAGTTCTTATTTTTCAATTTAGGGGCTGCTTTCAAATAGTCGGAAATAACTGTGCCAGAAAGCAGGAAACATGTTGTACTAGAATGGGATTCGAACTTAGAGATTCCAATTCGGAGTCTTCGAATCTACCACAACCCGGTTAAATTTGAATGCGTTCAAATACTTGTAGATAAATGATTGGATTATACCCATGCTGGGCTAATATAAAATATTATTTATATCCCAACAGAGACAGAGAAACTCTTGAAACGAATTTTGGACAATCTAGGTATTTACAGGGCTTTTGACCTGTCATTGGTTGGGTCAAGTGGCCATTTGATGTATTACAACATACATTCTGTTTTCTGCCTCTGTTGGGATACCAATAATATCTGATATTAGCCCAGCATGGGTATAATCCAGTAATTTGTTTACAAGTATTTGTACACATTTAAAATGTTGAAAATTTACTGGTTAAATATTTATGTATATAAGCAAAACTTACTAGAAGACGCCCGAAAACATCTTCGGGCGTTATTAAATTCGGAAGAAATCTTACCTACAACCAAAAAAATTATTTACTTTAAAAAAGTAAATAAAAAAGACTTTAAAACAATGTATCAATAAACAATGCATGTATGATTAAACTACGAAAATTATTAATAAATGTCAATTTGGTTTTTTATTACCCTGTACTAGCAGAAAGCACGTGGGCTGGTCTTCAATACAATTCGCGCATTCCTTTCCAATAATTCACACTTTACTGTTGATTAGTTTGGCACTTAACAAAAAGAGAAAATGCATTCGCTTAGCGAACTGAATCATTAAAAAAAACATCCAAAAAAGTGAAACGAAATGTCTCTACAAATAATAAATAGACAGTACGGATGATTACAAAGAAAATTGATTTGTAGGCGTAAAAACAGTTATTAGATAAAGATATCGACGGTTGAAAGGAAAAAGTTACCAAGCGGCATAGTATTATTATTAAAGGCAGGAAGTTTTTGCTGGTGCGCCTATATCTTTCGTACTGCTTCATGTCTGCCTTCTGCATCTAAACGGTTCTTCATCTGGTTGACCGTAGTGGAGTGGACAACTCCTGGCAACTTGTTCCAGTCTGAAACCACCCTACTGGGAAGGATTTTTTTCTTAGGGTTGGTTTACTGGAGATGATAGAGCTTCCAGTTGTGCCCCGTAGGTTTGTGTTGGGATTCAGCTGAATTTTTTTTTACAGAAATAAGATTGCTTTGGTTGAAATTTCTTCATTCTTAACTCCACTTAGGCTAGTTCTGCATTCAGGTAACTACATATTTTGTCGCTTGGTCGTTTTTCCTTTCCAGCGTCGATATTATAATTATTTTACATACAGCATAGGTCAAGAATTTTAGCTAATAAATGATTAATAGTTTTAACAACAGATGGCAGATAGATAGAATATTTAAAAAAAATGAAACAACGAATGTTATTCTAATATATATACTCCTTCCAGAATCGTCAGATGTGGTTATCAGATGATCTGCCGAACGGGGAATGTCGTAATACGTCAAGTGGTTTTTTAACTCAGCCGTTGTCAAGTCTAAAACCCAGTTATTGAATAGATATTCCATATTTTTCCATGCTCGGGTGGATGTCTGGGATAGGGGGCCTGGCAAGGCAGTATGCCGGTCTCCATACGGGTGTTAGTAATTAACGTTTCCCTACCGCTGTTAATTTGGGCCGACTCTGATTGGTTTGGGTGGATGGAAACAATGACAATTACAATAGGTATAATGGTGACAGAAGCAATGAAAGCATTAAATTTGTTCACGTACAGAAATTTAATTCATCCGTTATTTTATATCACACTGACAATCTTAAAATAGCCGAATAGCTTGTTGAAAAAATCGGTAGAGTTGTGCTGGGCTGAAAAAAGACTCCATTGTCTTTAAAGCAGTCTAGGGAAAGGGTGGGGCTTTCATTGAATCTGTCATACTCCAGGTCCTAGGTAGATGATTATTACAAATACCTGACATTTGGCTATTAATTTAAACGGTTCTCTGATTAGTAAAGATTATGTTTCTGATTTACACATTGATTGTATGGTAATTCAGTAGCGCGGTGACACAAATAATTAAGATACAGAATATGTGTGATGTTAAAATATTATCTACAGCTTCTCTAAGGCAGAAAGTCAGAGCGTTAATTCCTGAGTAGAGTATGGAATATGATCCTTGCACTAAGTTTGAATTCATAAACATATCGTCGCCGTTCAGGCAAAAGTCACTAACTCTGAAAATGTCAGTTTTGAGTTGAATATGTCATTCGAAGCGTAAAATTACGTTCTAACATCACCAAAGTAACTTAGTTAGAAAAATGTATTAAAAAACGTAATTAATTGTTTTTCACTACATGACTTTTAATAAAATCTTAACAAGCATAAATCATCAAAGGCTTTTGCACTGTTTTTCAAAAGAAATGAATAAACAAGCAAGAGTTATTAAACGAATATAGTGAGTTTTATTGATTTGTCACTCATAATCTATTTGATCTTGTTTGAAACGGCAAAAATAACTAAAGCGAAATAGTAACATTTGCATGTCAATTTTGGCTTGCATTGTACAGATTATAAACAAGCAAAAGTCAGTAACCCAAATTTTACCCCCCTTGCTTCATTAAAAACCTTCTAGAAAGATTAAAATTTATCAGAAAGAAAAGCTAATTCATGGATTTGATAAAAAAAAACAACAAGGAACTATCTTGTGTTAAAAGAATCTCTAAAACATCAAAATCTGATTTTTCCTTGGCCTTCAAACTTTAAAATCGCGATTTCTCAAAATGGTGTATTTAGGGTTAGTGACTTTTGCCTGAACAGCGAAGATATATAGTAATTCCAAGTGCTTTGATCCGGAACTAGTGGCGCATAGGGCACTGCGCCGCACTAAGTGTACGGAAAATATTAACTTCAATATGTTTTTTCCAACAGAAATATTGTTCATTATGTGATATCTTAGACTTAGACTGACGATAAAGCTAAGACTGATCATCCCGACTTCATAATTGACTGCACTTGGCAAGCCAATAGAGTCTCCTATGCACCATTAGGTTGGGCTGAAAGAAAGTAGTAGAATACATTTTAAAATGACTAACAAACAAACAATTTATACCGTTTGTCATTTAAAAATGACGCCATTATCTACCTAAAACAGTACATAGTGCAAATATGGCCTAATATCCGGTTGGCATCAAGATTTGTCAAAAAATCACTTTCTAACATAGCGGATATTAACAATAAATAAAAAATTATTAATCCTGATTGTATTTTCCCTTTTCGCTTGACGCAACATTTTTTATTATGCAATTTAAATATTGTGTATGCTATCACCAATAATACTTGTAATATTACAATACAGCTTTAAATAAAATTCATCGGTTTAAGTAGGCCTCATTTACATTAAAAGAAAATAAAAGTCAACGAAAACAACAACTATTGATTGTTTTTGTTGATATAACTAACTAACTTACCATCACGCTATTTCCCCGTAGGGGTAGGCAGAGAGGATAGAACGCGATACCACTCTGTCCTGACATACTTCCTTTGCTTCTTCTACATTCATACATCTTCTCATGCACATACGCCGATTATTCCGACTTTTCACATATCCACTTTCAAGTACTTGTACTTGGTCATGCCATGTCTTTCTCGGCCTTCATCGACTTCTACATCCAGGCACACTCGCATTTAAACTTCGATATAATATATTTGTTGATATAATTTTTTTTAATAAAGACTGGCGCTACCTTCGAAGAAGAATTCATTAGAAGGGGGAGTTTCCATGCAAATTTTCATAAAATATACGCTTTTTAGGGTTAATTTCATAACATTACTTATTATAAAATTCTACCTTCTAAAAACTCCAGCACTTAGGCCAATTCCCGAAACGTGTGACGTAGATGTCTAGTGATGGCGTAGATGCCTATTGATGATGTAGTGAGTGACGTAGTGGGTAACTAGACACCTTAGACACGGTACTATTTTTCAAGTATGGAATTTCACTTCTCTGTAATTCTTGTTCGAAGGGCGTCACGCGTTGTATTAAAATATCGAATATGTAGTTCCAAAATTTAATGAGTTTTTTTTCTTCGTAGGTAGGTAGGTACTCCTTAATTTTGACGTTTGTGGAGCCGTAGTTGTGTGAGAAAAATATACTACTGCTTCAATGGTGCATACAACGTGCAGTAAGCCTTGATCATTTGTATACGAATCATGAAGGTAAGATGATAAGTCTTATTTTGTTGATTGATTCGGCATTCACTTTGTAACACTTCATAATGAATTATGATTAAATAAAACACTGTTATGTGTTACTATTGGTAACACATAACAGTGTTTTATTTAATCATAATTGATAAGTCTTATGCCAATCCAAGGTAGCACATTATATGTTTAATCTATTTTTACTTCCGGGCGTACAACTTTACTAAAATATGACAAAATTTCTTCGTAAATAGAAAACTATTCCTAAAACTAAATTCTTACAGATAACAAAGTGTCAATATAAATAACCGCTTCCTTACAATGCGTATAATATTTTCCGATTTCTTTTTCTTGCGGTGTGACCTGTGAAGCTCTGGGTCATAAGAGAACCAATGGCTAGGTCTAGGTTACTAATTTAGTAACCTGTTAACGAGAGTAGGAGTTATTAAGCGTTTTCTTAAAGCAATACATTAAACAAATACAACTTTACAGTAGGTTATATTAACCATAGTAAAATAAATAAAAAGACTGCGTGGTTGTGGTCGGGTTGTGGTCTAGTGGCAGAGTCGTGGTCAACTGGTGGACGTTAAGGTTTTACTATAAAAGAGCAATGTCATCATCAAACCTATCATGTTTTTTTTTACCATGTATTTTTACACGTTACATGTGGCTCATATTTTCTCTAATTTTATATATGGAGACAAGAGCATCCTTGTCTATTCCCTTGACTTACATATTTTGGCTTCATTTTAGTCATTTCCATATGTTAGTAGTACCTATTATTATTATTATTATTATTATTATGGATAGTTTATATAGCGCCGTTTTCGTATAAATATACCTCAAGGCCGCTTTAAATATTGAATTTAACGGCTCGGGAAATTTAAGATGAGTGAAAACTCAATTTCTGAGTAGAAAATACCATTATCAAAATTCATCAAAAGATTTTGAGAACATATAGGTCTTAAGTTTCTTCCGAAACATCACTTCACTATCACAGTTGCGCACTTCTGGTGGGAGAGAGCATTCCAAGCTACAGGGCCCGCAACCGCAAAAGCGCGCTCTCCAAATTTTGTGCGCTGATTACGGATCGGTACTAAAACCCTGCCTATGGTTGTAGATGTAGCTGATCGAAGTGTTAGACGTCTCTCAGCTAGTTCATCTGGAATGCAAAGCTCTTTTAAATACTCTGGAGCGGCATCATGCATGGCTTTGTACATTAGCCAACAGAGTTTGTATTCTACCTTTTGTGGAAAGCGCAGCCAGTGCAGTTTCTTTAGCAGTGGAGTGATATAGTCAAGTCCGCCAGATAGGACGACTGGTTGAATATTGTATGTTGTGGTTTGGACTCAGCCGAGGTTGCTGCCGCGTCTTCCCTGGGCGTGGTTAGCGGGGGCTGGCGGGAGGCTGCGGTTGAGCGGGAGGTAGTTGCAACTAACTACTAAAAAAGGGGTAGAATTACTAATATCCCTATCACTGTAAATTTGGGCCAGCTCCTTGAGCAGGTTGGGGTGAATGTGTTTATGACAATCTTAGAGCCGAGACAGTGATAGGTGCAATGAAAGCGTCGCGTATTTAACCTTCTTTTTTTCCGCGTTTTCCAGTTAAAACTGAATCTATTAAATTTCGCGGATTAGCTTTAAAAAATCAGTAGAGTTGTGTTGGACTGAAAAAAAACTCAATAGTCTTTTAAACAGTCTAGGGAAAGAGTGGGGCTTTTACGGTATAGTCAAGTGGAACACTAAAATATCTTAAATTGATTGGACTAAGATATCCAAGATACCTTGGATTGGAGCTGAAGTGTAAGACTGATCATCTTGCCTTCATGTAACAAATTATTAAAATTCATTGCCCTTTGGTGTAACAATGCAGTGCCCTATGCCCCATTGAGCGAGGATAAGGGATAGGAGTAGAAGAAGAGTGGGTACCTCAAAGAGTCTTAGGTCCTTTATTATTTTTATTATATTTATTTCAACAGGCCTTTTATTTTTTGTGTTTTCACCGGGAGTCGAACTCCAATCCTCCGTATCGTGAGTCCAGTGACCTAGCCATTACGCTACGGAGGCCGCCAATTTTTTAATTGTTATTTATTTTTTCTGTGTGCATAAAAACTCGTCATTTTTAAATTTACTATGTAGAAAGGAATGAATGTTAGTGCGTGATACTTATAGTAGAAATTCACATGTCTTTACGCTTCTTGATTTCGCTAAAAAGCACGCACTTTAGGTAAATATGTTGAACTAAATAAATATTTGTCATCCAATTGAGGTTATCCAATCATTATATTTACAACTTTATATACTGTCGCAGCCAAATGTGTGACTTTTGATACAATTTTAGAGAAAGTTTTATCCGAATTTCCAGAAAAATAAGTCAACTTTAAGTTCAAACAGTTTTATTTATTTATTTTAAAACTTCATGTACAATTACATAGCAAAAGTACAAGGGCGGGCTTATTGCTTTTAAGCAATATCTTCCAACCAACCCTCAGTTATTTAGTGATAATTTTTATTGTACCGAGTATTGGTGGAAAGACACAGTATACTTACTAAAATATGACTGGGGAAATGGAAAAGAGGAAAGAAGGAAAGGGATAGGGAAGAGGATGAATGAAGGATGTTTTTGTTCTAATAGTAAACAATTCTAACTTTACAGTTTGAAAATGCCCCAACAATGAACCAAAATTTAGTTTGATTTAAATGTATTATTTATGTATATTCTACAGACATGGAGCATCTGACATTTTTCATAGTAAATGTTTGTAGAGAAAAGAAAAGAAAAGAAAAATGTTTTTCAGTTTTATTAACAATAATAAAATATACACAGTGTCGAGAGAGCATGAAATAAGTTATACCTTTTGTATTTTATTTATTTAAAAAATCCTTAGTGAAATAATATAAAATGTTCTGTCTTTAACGCAGTGATACGATTTTTTTCATTAATTAAATTACTCTTGATGTATTTATTAATTATTATTCTCCCAACCGGTTTCATAACAACTAAGTTTTTTTTTTTGATTGTATTAAAATGTGAAATCAAAATTTAATTAACGGTTTTTAATCTATATCTTGAAACCGGGTGGAGGAATAATACAAAAAAAAGAAAATAATGTCTGAATGTTTTTTTTACCTCTCCCGAACAATTCAATTATTGGCGTTGGGCGGTAATGATTTTTCGTCGACACATATACTTATGATTGTTTAAAAAAAATACATTTTGAAATGATGATATTCTATTCTCCCTGGGTGGATTTTTACATAATTATATTTAATAGTATCCTTTATAGGGATGGAAGGACTTATGCCTGTGCGGCTTGACTTCTATATAATTATCATGCTCATGGTGATGGTAGGTCTCCCTTATAGGAACTGTTACCACTTCAACAGTCGTCCCAGAACTTTTTCCCTCGTGCCTATGGGGCTCCCACGTCTTGGTCATCCATAATATCGTCACCATTATGGTGGAGAAAAGGCTGAGGATTAATCCTGAAATGAAATCAATATATTATAATTAAACTATAATTGATTTAAAAAAAAAAAAAAAAAAAAAATAATAATAATAATAAATTAAAATAGAATAAAATAAAATAAAATAAAATAAAATAAAATAAAATAAAAATAAAATAAAATAAAATAAAATAAAATAAAATAAAAATAAAATAAAATAAAATAAAATAAAATAAAATAAAATAAAATAAAATAAAATAAAATAAAATAAAATAAAATAAAATAAAATAAAATAAAATAAAAAAAATAAAATAAAAAATAAAATAAAATAAATAAAATAAAATAAAATAAAATAAAATAAAATAAAATTAAATTAAATTAAAATAAAATAAAATAAAATAAAAATAATAAAATAATAAAAAATAAAATAAAATAAAATAAAATAAAATAAAATAAAGTAAAATAAAATAAAAAACTAAAATAAAAGGGTTTTTTTTTCTAGGGCAGCGGAATTTTTTTTTCAGAGCCTATATCTTTGATTCATCGCACATCAGTCAATGCAGATATGCTCACAGCCATAAAATCCTTTTCTTTTCAGAACGTGTTTCCTCAGCATTGGCAAAAAAAAATACGTATAGGTACTTTGAACACACACTATAAGATGATAAAGATGAAAAATATTCCATTTTTAAATAAAAATTCCGGAAGACATCTATTGGTAAAAGCTGTAAGCGCCCTGGAGATGGTTCGAGTCTTGAATTAATTAAATATTGTGGTTTGAACGCTTAAACATCCGCTAGGCGTCTCTGTAATCATCGTTAGTTGGTACTACCTACCGTTCGCGTCCGTGAAGGCTTTCACTGTAAGTATAGTAGGTATGTAGATATTGTAGTACCTGTATACTGTGCATCCACAGAGCATCTTATCTATCTAATCTACTAATGAAAAAAGTTTATTATATTTCTGTTCTATTTTTTTTAATTTTTTTTAATTTTTTATTTTTTTTTCTATATATGCATGGTGTAACAAAACTCGTAGTACAACCCGAAAACTGGTGAATCTACATCATATTTGGAGTCGAACATGTACCTCATATGATTTGAACCTAGGTTGAAAAAAAAACCTACCTACCTACATACCGCAGATTAAGTATAATTGCATGAATTATCATAAAAATGATTTCTTAAAAAAAATAAATTATGGATACTATTAATTTGACCAAATAAATTATATTTGATAACAAATTGCAAAAATTTATCAGGAAAAGATCAACTTCGTACTTAATTTTCTCAAAAACAATAAGTCAAATAAATAAAAAAATCTACAAAATCAACTCCAAACATGACGTAGATTCACTGGTTTCCCACTTGTATATCGAGTTTTGTTACACCATGTTTAATCGACTGGATTTACAATTTTTTAATGATTCTATTTATTATAAAAACTATTGGGTACTTAAACAATGATTTTTTTATTACTATTTTTTTTACATGTTTAGATCTCGACCAGAAGCATGTTGACACGACCTTACGTAATTATTTTAAAAAAAAAATATTTTTAAAAAATATGATTCAAAGAAATGTTTAAAACAAAATTACTGATCTACATAACACACCAATTTTAAAAATATTTTTTTGTCCTTTTTTATGTAGAGAAACAAAACACGTTAACCACAAAGCTACACACCATTTCATTTTCTTCAAACAAATATTCATAAAAGTTTATTGAGTGATTTTTATTTGGTATATTGGTTTGTGAATCACGTATTAGATTTGTTAAAACCGAAATGACTTCCATAAAAAGTAACGATTCGTATTACGACCAAAATAAAACATCGAAATATTGACATTAACAAAATTCAGTTGATTTACTATAAAATTTACGTGAAAAAAAGCCTTAAGCGTTTATAAGACTTTTACGGTGTTTTCCCCTGCGACAACATGCCGGCAATCCACTTTAAAAGAAAAAAAAGATTTGTATATTTTTTTATATAATACAAACTTAACCAATATTTTTTTTGGATTTTTTAATAAAATAAATAACATGATTTTACTACCACATAAAAACTTTAATACGAACGCATAGTAACGCAAAAAATACCTTTAAAAATGTTGATGTATATCCTCAATTCCTATGAACAAAATTTAAAGTTATTTAGGGTTTAATGTAAAAAAATTGTGTGTGAAAAATATTAGTGTAGGTATTTTATTGTAGCTAAATTGAAAAATGTATAATAGTAGGATAAGAATAGTTAGGAAAAAAATAATTAAGTGTAATGTAATAGTATTAGCCTGTGTGAAAAATTAAATAGTACTAAATAAATATAATAATTTTAAAAAAAAAAATTTTATTAAAAAACCATCAAAACACAAAAAAAAACCTTTTCAACGGCATTGAAGGCTTTTGGAAAAAAGTCAGAATTTCTACCTACAAATAATCCCTTTTAATTTTTGAAATAAATTAGGGCTGTGTATTTTTTTGCAAATATCAGTAATAGCCAGAATAATGTCATCGAAATAAATGGTTTCAAGAAAAACGATAAAAAAAATTGGATTTGAATAATGGCCTACTATACCAGTGCAGGCGGGGACTTTATTTTAATCACGCAGTTGCGCATAGTCGTCCCTTTGTGCAACAAATGCGGTAAAAGCCAAAAATCGTTTTGGGCAAAATGGCTTTTACTACCGTTCTAGCAACAAATATCACTATCAAAAGTCACTTTGGTCTACATGAGTTTTGGCTCTAGTTACGTTTGTTGCTGGCTTTGTCGAGACAAGTCATCGAAAGGGTCGAGAGCTTCAAATACCCGGGAGCGTACATGACAGAAAACGGCAGAGTTCAGAAAGAACTGGGAGTGCGGCTTGGAGTTGCGGGCGCCGCATTCAACAGTATGAAAGCTGTCTGGAGATCGGATGTTTACTCGGTTAAAACAAAATCCCGCTTTATAACTCTTGCATCACGCCTGTTCTCCTCTATGGCTGCAAATCGTGGCACCTAACCAGGGCCCAAGACAGCAGACTTCTGAGTTTTGAGAATAGGTGTCTTAGAAGAATTTTATGTGTGCGGTGATTTGACTTTGTAAGGAACACAGAAGTGAGGCAACAGACACAGCAACCCTTGGTAGCTGTCATCCGGCGAAAGCGTTTCGGCCATATACTACGTATGCCTCCCGAGAGCCTTAACCATGCTTGCCTATTTTACAAGGCATCAGGTTCTCGGCGTCCTGGTTGTCCTCTGTTGACAATTCGTCAGCAGTTTGCGTCAGAGCTGCGGGGACGTGGACATGACTTGGGAGGATGCACGGGAGCTGGCGGCTGATCGCTTGACCTGGAGGATATTCTAAGATATTAAAATGTAAAATTATTAAATAAAAAAAAATGTGCATACCTTTCATGGATATCAATGTTAGCATTTTTAAAGCTAAATGGTAGAATAATGAGCTTTGACAGTTAATAGTCCAACCATCATAGGATACAAGTATTTTTTGTACTTGTGTCCACCAAACCAATGGTCATGTTTATGTTTTTTATGTTTACAGTGTCCAAACTTTATTCCATGCATATGTCCATGTTATTTATGTCCCTTTTTATGGCCATGGTTATGTAGATCGTTCCCATTAGCCACCGTATTCGTCTTCCAAATATCGTTGCTGTGTATGTTCCAGTTTTCATCGTCTTGTTCGTCCCAATTGGTCTTCTGGCCCGCCTTTGAGGTCACATAACTCTGCGCAGCCGCCCTTTTTGGTATACTCTGCATCATGGTGGTGTTTTTAACTAAAAAGTAATATTT
>JAGVSP010003364.1:0-34196 GCA_022494985.1 Micrasema minimum | reverse complement strand
TTTTTTGTAAATAAGTAAGATTATCTGTAGGTTACTTACTTACTTTATTTATTTGATTTTTTTTACATTTTTCAAAATAGGATATAAATCACTTTTTGACATCATTAATAAAAACAAAAAATTACAATATACAAAAAATATCACAAATTATAATAAAAATTACATAACAAAACTATACAAATATAAATGATTACATCCAAGGGTTTGAATCTTCAAAATAGTCACCTATCTGGTAATAAATATGCCTTCAAACATAATTTATTTTTAACAATTTTTAAAAATTTTTTGATACATAATGTAAACTTTCAGTAGGGAACAGGCTAAGCAATATTCTGACATCACCTTGATCTGTACAGATCTATAGTACTGAATTCTCGTAAATAAGTTCTCACCCTCCAGGTCTTGAAAGACCCCGGCTTCATGAGAGTAAGAGCGATCACTCGTTGCTATATATTTCCTCCTTTAAGGCAATGGGGAGTGAGCTCAAATCATCTTGCCTGATCAGTGGTCCTTTAAAGATGAGGCTTCTTTTGTGATTTAAAGCTTCATATTTATTTCTGTAGAATAATTCTATCTAATTTTTAATTTTTAATTACCTATACTTTCTGAATTGCATATCTGCACTGTTATGTTCTGTTATTTATAATAAATGATCTGTGTATTTACCATCAGGTTCTTCCCCGATGGAGTGGTGTTGATGCTGACCACAGCGGATGAGCCAACGTTGAGTTGTGGTCTGCTAAAGCAGAAGTATGGCCGTGCTCAGGGAGTTCTCTCCGGCCACTTCAGGCTACACGGAGATAAGGTAATGTTTCCGCCTATTCATTGTGTTTCTCTTTGGAATCTTTACTGACTTGTTTGCAAAGAAAAAAATACTCACAATCAGATTAATGTACTGCTTACCAAGCACAAGATTTTTTTCTTGTTTGGCAAGCTAATCTTAGTTAAAACAATAGTGTAATTAATTGTATGATTATTTCTATATGTATTGAAAAACATGTCTGTATTATAATAGCACATTTTTGAATAAAGGTATTTAAAAAATTAAATTTAAAAATATTGGAAAAATTTACATACATACATACATAATACATACCTATGTTCATTGTGTCTTTTGTCTCCTAACTCAACGTTTCAAAATATCAAACGTATGTACACAGCTGGCATCTCGTAAACTTTTCTTCTGTGATGCACAAACGTAATGTCGACACTCAAGACGTTAATCTGTTAATCTAGAGTTATGTAGGTACTTACTATATATATGAGGATCAATAGGGTTCTTCTTGATAGCATGAATATCCTTGAAAACGCTATAAATATTTCAAGTATATTTTTACAATTGCAACGATATAAAACACAATGATCAAAAAATTTGTTTTCATTTATAAATTTATGTTTTAAAAACACGAAAATAGGAATGATTTTTAACGCCCGTTATTGGCTAATGACGTCATACCCGTCTACCGTGAAAGGAGTGAAATTCATTCCGTAGTGAGCGCCTATATTGCTGTGACATCACACCGCATGCGCGCCAAATGGAGGATTTTGCGAGCGATTTGAAAAAGTGTTATTTCAAACCGCGCTAGAAAATTCATATGACATAGTAAAAATTTTAAAAAAAATCCCTTGATATTGTAATTTTTCAATCATTTAAAAAAAAAAAAAAAAAATCGTAAGAACCCAATTACCAAGTTACAAAGTGATTCTTTCAAGAGTATACTGCTCCATTATTGATTTTGATGAATGTTTTCAGGTGATTATAGTTGTGAAGAAGCAGCCACCCATTCCAAGCAAGCAGTTCCAACCTTCCAACACCCGCTTCAGGCCGAGAAGGAAGGACAACTCCCAGGAGACCAGCTTGGAGCAGACCTTCCACCTAGTAAGTTTATATTCTCCTCTCCACTAGTACAGTATGGACCGAGGATAGGTATTAGCCATCCATTAGACATCCATTTTCCCTTCCTCAACACTTCTTTGATAAAATATCAATTAATAATCATTTGAAATATGCCTATATGGATGAAATATTAAATATCCTAATATTATGTAGATTTTGGATATTAATTTGATCACAAAAATTAGTGCAAATTGTCAAAATAGATTAACATGTTGAGTTGAGTTGTCAAAACCAATTTCGCCCTAAAATTGCTTAAGGAATTGTATTCATCTACTCCAACAGCAATCTCTCTGAAAATTGAAACCTGAAATTCAAAATTATAAACTTGAAATGTCAAAATCCTAATTATTATTTAAAAAAAAAAAAAATCTATGCAATCTTATGATATTTGCACATATTTCAATTTGAAAATACTATTTTTAATAAAGCCTAAGCGGCTTGTGCTTGAAAATAGGAATCGAGTCGTGTCGAATCTTGATAAAATTACGTTAACATCTAATATAGACAAATGTTTGTTTTTTCTATCAATCTATATTGAAAACTATTATAAAAACATTTGATTTTTAAAAAGGCAATGAAATAGTGGAACAAATAAGGTTAGAAACATTTTGGCCTTTTTAGATGATAGTCAAAAGAACTTTAATTATGCTCCTGTTCTAAAATACCAAAAATAGTTTCCGACTCCAGGCGTTTTTAATAGAATAAATTTTGCAGGAATTACAAATCCAATCTCAACGTTCTCGTCTGTTCACTTCCCTGGTTTGGTGTGGCTACACAGTGTTTAATAAGAACAGCAATGGAACAGAATCCTCCAGCTCTTTCGACATAGTGAAGAGCAAGTTTCCTTCATTTTGGTTCTCCAGGGTGAAGAGTTACCACGCAGAAACCGACAGCCCCCTGCAGTGAATGAATTGCCATAGAAATGCACATTCTGTCATCTTTACTTGATACAATCCTCGCACAATAGTCCTTCTTTGCTTGCTCCAAAAATAAAAAAACCGCTCGCCATTGTAAATTTGTCATTATTAATTGCTAGCAAATATAACGCAAGTTTGTCTGTAGTTAACTCTGCCAAAATTGAGGCTTTTTCTTCCAAAATCAGCCTTATAACATGTCCAATTTGGTACATAAATATGTAGTTAGTTTTGAAGAACTTACAAAAATATTTATAAAGCAAAGTATTTTGGAACTGTGTAGACTTTGTTCCATAATTATGGAAAAAACTACAAAGTGAGTGCTACTAACACTGAGTTTAATATCTAGATTTAATTAAAAACCAAAATGAAAGTAAAAAAAAAAAACAAGTAAAATGGGTAACAATTCAATTGCAATTATGATGAACACGCTCCAAGCACTAATTACTATAAAATAATTGAAAATGCTATATTTCTTAGTAGTTATTTATTGTTTAATCATATTGTAACAGTATAATATCACGCAAGTCATTATTGCATAAAAAATACTAAAAAGTATAAAAGTATTATGTATTTAAATAAAAGTGGATACATGCGTATTTGCGATTTTATGGCAAAGTATATTTGAATTATTTGTGTAGTCTGGGTTTAAAAGTACGAGTGAAATTGTTACTATAATATAGTGTTTCAATCTGCCAACCACAAGGTTAATGTTAGAGAATAATTATTTATATTTGATATGATTGATATTTACCATTTAATATGTACTAATAGATATAATTTTGGAATCTGTTAAGCAAATATTAAAGTACTATATTTTTCCAAAAAATGAGTCTTGGTTGACCATTGTGAATATTTAAGAAATTGATCATTGGATCACATAATATAAGACATTGAATTATGTATGGTATATGTTTGTGTTTGTCTAGTTATAAGTCATTTCAAACAGCTGTTAATTTAGGTATTAATTAAGTTTGTTGGCTATAGGTAAATTGGAAAATGCACTCAGCGCCAAACGTGATATGTGTCAATTTCTTTTTTAATATTTCAAATACTTAAATAAAATTTTGGCTGCTGAACAATTTATCAATACAGATAAAGCAAAATTGCAATGAAATATAAAAAATAAAGTATCGTGTGATGTAATATTTCATAATACCTCTACCAATTTCCCTTGTGCAGTTTTAGAATTCAGGCGTTGAATTCAATTATTAGTTTTATAAAAAACATTCGGCCATCTTGTGAAACATTTCGCCATTTTAGTTTTATAATATTTCACTTGATGTTTCTGTAAATATGATGTGTAGCATAAATTTATGTCTCAGGGTTGTTATGAGTGTCTTTGATGTTATTAACCTTTATAACGTTATATTACTAAGTAGATTTTTTGTTTATTAGCAGACTTTCGATGTGTTTATTTTTAAAAAAATATCCATTTTTAAATTGGAATTAAATATTTATACTAGAACCTCAGAATATCTAGAATCTAGACTAAGAGGAGATAATGTTTAGTCTGGATAATTGAATGATTGGAAAACTGTATAATATCATCATAGTTTTTTTTTTCACAATACCTGAGATGGTCGAGGTATCCACGCCATATTCATTTGTTGATAATCACACCAAATCTTCTTCACTCACATGCAGTGACATAATTTAGCAACTTGACATAACTTACTTTAAAATCTAGATATTATAAATATCCTGATTATATTTTTTGGTCTGGATAGTCGAGATTCTACTATACCTCAACATTTGGAGTAAATACATATAACAAATTAATTATACGAGGCCTTCTAAAAAATATTTTAAAACTTTTTCTATAAATAAAGACACCCAGATTAAATTTTGAGGGGTAAAACTTGGATGAGTGTAGACTGTGTGGTGTGTATGGAATTTGGTGGTGCTAAAGAATAATATATATGTAGCTAAAGTTGCTTTGAATAATTTATTATGTGTAGTATGTGTTACCCCATGATATCATTAATAAAGTATTTAAAAAGTCATACTGTCTTGTCCTTTAATCCTTTTCTTCTTCTTTAGCAGTTATTTGTCATCCACTGCTGGACTTACACCTCCCTCATGTTGGTCCAGTGTAGTCTGTCTTGGGCTTCGAGCTGTCATCTGGATCCTGCAGTACTTTATTGTCTTGGCAATCTTCCCACGGATTTTCTTGCAGCTCTGCAGTTCAGCAGACGCTTGGTCCATGGGTCCTCATTCTAGTCTAACCCTTTTACCACATCTAAAATCGAGCCGATTGCTGCAATGTCTTATTTAATTTAAATACACTTTCCCATGACTTCTATATACAAGACATGTTAACCATCGCAGGAGCTTGTTTGGCATTTCTTGAATTAATATATTTTTAATTGACATTGAAGAATCTCAACTGGACAAGCTTTAAACGCAACAGACACTACAATAGTCACAGGAACTGCATTGTGTATTTTTCTCATTATGTTTCAAGCTCTGGAAAGTCGATGGAGGTATGAGGTAAAAATAACAACGAAAATATTTTAATCTTTTTATTTTTTAATACTAATGAAATACAATCAAAGTTTGCATGATAAATAAATAAATAATGGTCAAATGTGTTGATAGTTTAGATTCAGATAAATATTTACTTTTCAATATGAATTCACATAATCAAATCATTATATTGTTTAATCCTCTGCAAACAAATCAAGATATTGAAATGTATATAAACAACTGTCCATATGTAAATGGTGATTAAATTTTATTCTTTGAAAATTATTAGGAATTTGCAATCTAATAGAAATATATTGTTTGCTTTTGGGATTCCAAATATTTTATACATACTCTCAATACCTCCAATACTATTCGAGATTATTGGAAATAATTACATTATTATATCATATTATATATTTACATAAAATAATGCGAAAAAAATAAGCAAAAACTATAAAACTTCTATTCAATTCAAATTCATAAGCATTTTTTCTTGATTTGCTTGCCAGAGGTGGCAATAAGTTTCCAAGATAATAAAGTTTTATTTATGTACCTACATAAATATTTAACCAATTGTGGATATAGTTGCCAGTTTATTTAAATTGTTCAATATTTCCAAATACTTCAGTGTATTATTTTAATGCCTAAGTGCAAATTTTATCCCCAAAGCTAAATTTTCTATCGTTGATGGAAGCAGTAATACCTTATTAATTTTCAAAATCGATGCTACTTCTACTAATGAAGATTTCTTAAAATATACAAGTTTAACATAATATTTACAAATTAAGATAATCCGTACACTTCTGTTTTATAAACAATAAATCATTCAAGAAAACGATATAACACATTAAACTGTTTAAATAAATGAATATCATAATATTGTTCAAGATTCAAGTAAGTTATTTGGATCTCCTTTGTTATATTTAAAATTTTAATCATAATTTTTTGAATGTAGGCATAATAACAAAATAATGAATTCGGACAGTTCCTCATCAATAAATAATAAAAAAATAATAAATAATAAATAATAAATCATTAAATAATAAAATAACAATATTGGGCAGCAAAATTTGATGGGTCAAAAACACAAAAGCGTATCTACAAAATTTCAAAAGTTGAGAAGAGGAGACAGTATTTTTTTTTATAGAATAAACTTACTTTCAACTCACTTAAATTGTTAGTAACATTAATGATTAAATTATAAACCATAGATTTTTTCATACATACGTCTTTGTTTTAGGCATAGAACCGACAATCTGTGCCATTTCTGCATCAATTTACTCAAAAATTAATTTGTGTAGATACTTTTTTTGTGTTTTTGTCCTATCGAATTTATTATCATCAAATTACATATTTTTTCCGTACCTATATCACTAATACTAAATCTATCTAGCTACACTATTTATTATGTACTCTATCACAAACTTTTCTGCCAAATTGAATAACATAGGTACAAAAATAAAAAATAGTGTCAAGTGGTAGACTTTAGGACAGAGATATTTTGTTTCCAAAGTTTATGCTACAAAATACAAGTTACATACAAGAAATTACAATGGACAGATCCGGAATATAATATTGACAAGAAAAGTGTTTTGGGGGTATTGTTTTACTAAGGTTTTATGGTTATTTATCACAATTTCGTGTTTTTAAACATACAAATGAAATACCATCAAAACATTTAAACATCACGTCCTTGCCAATACATAAGATCAATCAATAGCAAAAATATTTATTAAAATAGCTTGCCTCCAAATCGACTAGTGATTTAACTACAATAGTTTTACAAAAATAAACAGCTAATTCAAATAATAATAGAAAAAATACATATTCCTTTTTTCACAAAGGGGTTTTATCGAAAAATTCAGAAATAGGATAACAAAATATTTATGGAAATCTATTTAGTACTAGTAAAATAACAAATACATACCTATTATTATCACATCATGGCTAAATAACTTCGTAATTCTTTCATTTACCATCAAGTAAAATTAAATCAGAATAATATTTTTACAGATTAAAGTTGACGCATAAATAATATTACAAAATATTGTTCTTACTTATGTTATGGTGCGAAACTAGTAGTGTTTCAAAGTAGAACTGCACCCTGCTTTGCAGTATTTGTATCCATAGTGGTTTACATTCGTACATTTGAGTTTCATAATGTTTCGGCATGATTTAAAAACATTAATTTTATCTTATTTTTCCCTCTAAAAATGGTCTACTCGCATAGATCAATGCGATGCAAGCAAGATAGTACTTTTATAATATATGAAGTGATTATAAACTTTATTTATCCTGGCACCTATTTTTCTCAACATGATTTATCCAAACCATTGTGGCATTCATAATAGTTTTACAATATTACACTGTGAAAAGTAATTTATAATAAATTAAGTAGGTAAATTGATTTTATGGCTCTTCTTCATCGAACAAGCTCTTAACCAGTCTGAAATAATTGTACTAAGAGACATACAATAATATAAAAACATTTTTACAACTTTTGTATGTACGTGATAAGAATAATTATTATAATATATAAAAGTAAGGAATTTTCCTTATATTTAGTAAGACTACACGGAATCGATATTTAATTACATACAACTAGGAACAAATGCATTTTCATTTTGAAAAAGATATCAAAAGGTTATTAAAATCGTTAACGATTTAAACGAAGATTAATTAGTAAATTGTTTAAATTGCTTACAATTTACCGATGTTTACTAATGATTTAAAATTTACATTTACTTATTGCTTTGGTACTATTTTTGGTCACTAGAATTAATTTTTCAATTGGGATGCACAATTATGGGTCCTTTGCTAATAATAGTGTTGTCTAGTAGCAACAAAATTAAGTTTGAAATACTTTCCGAGGTGATGGCGTCCATATCTCAAATACTATTTACATATTATTGTAGTTTTTCCCCTCGATACAAACATACAGTTGCATTTTTGGTAAACTTCACACATTACCATTATGAAATTAAATGATTTTAACTGTTTTAAAAGCGGACCGCATAATTTGTACATCCTTAAAAATAAGATATATTTACAAAACACACCAATTGTTATTATACAAAAGAAATTGAGAAGAACCTTTTATTTATGTATAGACGATTTTAACAAATTTTTATTTTTCAAAATAATTGATGATGATAACAACACTTAATATTAATTTTTAGTTACCTAATGATAGAACAAGTCACTTAAATAATCACAGCAGGCTGAAACTGTTGGGAGCACTTAACTATGCATTTGTAGGAGAATCTTCCCCGAGGGAAATTAGGCCATTCGGCGGAAAGAGTAAAGCCGTCTCTATACGCGACACACCTGAAGAACTGGAGAGAGGTGTCACATAAAGTCTAGGATATGGACTAACTAATGGATTATTAAGGAAGACTAAGAAGAATCGTCAAAGTGGTTACTTCAATTTCCAATAAAGTGAACTAATGATAATTCATTACTAGTAACAATTTAGTGCGTTTGTTGGAGGAATCTATTCAAAAGTGTTTAAAGTTTTGACTGCAGGAACTTACTTCGAATTGAAGTGCAGGTATGTCTAAAATGTTTTAAATTAATTCACCAACCTACACTTCTGTAAAGCTACTAATGTGCTTCATCTTGAAATATTTCAACGCGATGAATTCAAGGAATATATTACGTAGAACTCGCATTTGTACCTCTTACATCTTTAGCGCTCCTTTGTCTAATTAATTTATTGCTCGAAGCAACACAATTATTATTTAGAATATTTTATTTTTGAGGTCTTAACTTTTAAAGGTTAATTAATTCAATTTATAATATTATTTGTGTATTAACTAACTATTTTAAAATGTTTTTTAGTACGGTGGGTCATCAAGAAATTTAAAGATGCTTTCCAGCTAAAGAATTTTATTAGTATTCTGGTCCCCTGGAAAACTTCTTAATAATTTCACTGACTTTTTAAAAGATATAGATAAGTTTTTTACTAACTTACCTTTCAAAATGAACGTATGGACTGAAAATTGTTTCTACGGGATGTCAAATATAATGGCTGCTCTACGAAAATTGTAGTATTACCGTGGGTAAATATTGACTTCAATACTAGACGAAAAGTGCTCCTCCAATCACGTAATATTAAATTACAATTTGTGTTTGTTCAATGGATGTAATCAGCTCGCTTTGTAGCGACAATCCATTGAATCATTTCACAGTTCAGGTAACTTGGGGACCTTATATTGTCCTACCTTCTTAAAATTACTAACTACTTCACAGCTAATCTTGAAGATTTTCCTTCCTCACTCATTCAACAATCAACTGAATAAAGCAAGCAATATTTTTTTAAATATCTAGTATGTTTCCACCAAACACTTATCTGAGAGACTTCGTAGCCTGTAAAACATTATAAAGTCAAATCATGTAACACCTAAAAAAGCAGCTCAGTTTGCACATAAACTGATTTACTAATAGAAAAACAAATTTTATGCGCAATGTATCATACCTTCAACCTAGTAGAGGAAATCCTAATAAATAATGACAGAATATTATATACAAATAAATAATATATGTACCTAGTTATGATCTAGTTCTCACAGCTGGGAATCTGAATAATGTCTAAAAAATAATAATCAGAGTGGGAAAGGTTGAATTCAAAGGAAGAGCTTATAGTTTTAAAGAATTATATGATTTTTCAACATCATACATAAATTTTATTAAAAAAGTAAGGCACGAATCTAAATTGCGGATGTATCATTTTATATGATTTTGTGTTTGGAAGCATAATATTAAAATAGTGGAGAGATTTCCAGCTGTGAAGAAAAAAGCTAAAATATATGTTTATCATTAAACCGTATTTGTAAGAGTAAATTACAAGTATCATGAATAAAGTAATCTTGCTTACAAGTAACTATACAAAGCGAGGAAGGTATTGTGGAATATGGAAGCTACTAACGAACCTTTGTACGTAATTCCAATACTCAAAACATTTTTTAATAACATCAACATAAGTTATATATAGATATAAATAATATATGTTTTAAGACTGCCGTAAAATATAGTTTATTTATGAAACACTCAAGTTGAAATCCACTTTATTGATTTGTTTCATATTTGTAGTAGTACCGTACACGCATTGACTAGAAATTATGAGACTATGTTGTATCCGATATACAAAAGTTTTACAACTTTACATATGGGTCTAGAAACTCTTAGCGTATATTGACTTAAATGCAATTTGTATTTAATTTAAAAATTGAGAAGTTAGCATAGGGCATTTCTTTCTAGATTATGATTCGCTGTGGAAAGTTTTATATGATATACGCTGCGCAGATGCTTGTAAACCACATTAAAATCCCTCCGACCCATGTCCCATGCTAACCACTCAAGAAAAATGATGGCTTGTAAAATTCAAACGCAACAATTCGAATGGTGCAGGAAAGAATCGTAGCTTGATATTATTGCAAGCATTGATTTATTAATACACTTAGATTTGAACTGAACCCAAAAAATAAATGACACTTCAACTCCGCCAAAACCTCAAACTCCGCCAGACGCGTATTCAGTATTTCTTTAACCGCGGGCCGAGTCGGACGTTCAGAAAACATTCCGAAATGCCTTCCAGTGTAGTGAAACCGTGTAAAAACCGTACTGATAAAATTAACAAAAAAGATGGTGTAACTTTCCACATGTAAGTGTTTATTTATATTTGTTTACATAGGCTAAAATAATTATTATTCAAAGAAAGTTTTCTTCTTAAATAATGGACGTGCGTCCACAAGAAAAAAAGGGCATTTTAGATGCATGGTAAAATTCATGAACGCTCCTCGTAAGGAACAGGTTAGTATTGTATACTGTTACTGTAACCCTATATATATCCCATACCTTTTGCGGTGTGTGGGCGGATGCTTGCCGACAGTCGAAGGGCTCTGATAGGTCGACCTGTGTAAGTGTATTGAGGTGCGGAATCTTCGTGTCATTACTTTTTCTAAATAATTTACTCTGCAAGGCAGATCTAAGATATCTCAGGAACAAAATTTTCAAATTCAACATAAATATTGCAATTTAGGTAGTATTATCGTTAATTTTTTAAAATAGAAATACTGGCAGCATGGATGGCTTAGTATTTTCTATTTTATTTAAGGCACCTACTGCCTATTTTTAATTTGTTTCTTCACTGCACCCTTCATATTTTCTTGCATTCATAGGGTACGTCCACATTCTCGCTCGAGTTTGGATGTTATCTCATGTTCTTTTTGCCAGTACTAATCTTTCTCACATAAGGTTAATGGCGATAGCGTGGAGGCACCCATAAGGCCTCAATAATGTAGGGCAATGAGGCATCTTCAGTAGATAATCAATAATGAAGAAATAAGATAAAACCAAACATTTTCACATAATTGATTATAAATTTTATATGTCAATCACTTTAATTTGTTTTTACTTTAAATTGTTAACCAAAGATTTCTCAATGCACATACTTATCCAACGTTATGTTAATTTGAAATGGTTCCATGTACATATTGTATAGCATTCACAGATCAAAAATCATTTAAAGATTGCATTTGCCATATCAAATTAAAAAGTTCGGGACTTTGTAATACTGATACCTTTTTATTTTATGCAGAGATTATTACAATTTTACTAATGTTTTAGAGCTTAACATCATCATAATACTATATCCGCTCTACATAATATGGAGCATATGAATTCCACAAACTGCGTCTAAGTTTGGCTGTCAGCTGACGTGCATCTTCCCAAATCAGGTCCGTGTCAACGGGATATCAACAGCAATGTTTGATCAAAACATGTATAGGTCGCGTCATGTAAAAAGAACGCTGGCGGTCAAGCTGCGCATAGCGCATTAGGCGATTATCGGTATTATTTGATACGCGGGGTGGGCGGGTCACATGCGCAAACACACCCCCTCCACTTTCTTCCAGCGTTCTTTTTACATGACGCGACCTATGCTTATGTCAAAAATGACATTTGTTGCGTATTCAAAATAATGGAACATGTAAAGAACATTTACATGTCGCCGTGTTACAGCCGTGTGGAAAATAAAGGCGTTCATAATATAAATAAATGAACAGATATTTAATTATGTCAATTATGTCCTTACTCCTTTGTCGTTAGGTTATTTTCCTTTGATTAATTTAAGCGTCGATGTTTAGTTTAATTTAAGCGTTGATTAATTTAAGCGGCGATCTCCATATTATTACATCCTAACTAGGGCCCAAGACAGCAGAACACTAAGTTTTGAGAACAGGTGTCTTAGAAGAATTTTAGGTGTGCGGTGGTTTGACTTTGTAAGGAACACAGAGGTGAGGCAACGGACACAGCAACCCTTGGTATCTACTGTCATCCGGCGAAAGCGTTTCGGCTGGCTAGGCCATATACTACGTATGCCTCCCGAGAGCCTTAACCATGCTTGCCTATTTTACAAGGCATCAGGTTCTCGGCGTCCCGGTCGTCCACTGTTGACAATTCGTCGGCAGTTTGCGTCAGAGCTGCGGGACGTGGACTTGACTTGGGAGGATGCGCGCGCGGGAGCTGGCGGCCGATCGCTTGGCCTGGAGGCAGTTTGTGGAATCCATATGCTCCACATAGGGAGCGGATATGGTATAATGAATGAATTATTATTGAACCTCCTTGTTTGGAACCTTTTCAAAGTAACCTAACGCCATCTCAACAAGGTCTCTGTAAGGTTTCAAATAAGCAAATTATTGTTTTACGTCTAATTGAAATGTGTTTCATCGTCCTATGGCTGTCACGCGAGTTCGGACACGACGGAGCAGTCCAACAGCCGTCACTGCTGGTGCGGGATGAGGAAGGCAGGTCAGGCCGCGGAGACGAGGTGTCAGAGCTGGTCCAGCACCCCGGGGAGGAGGCTGCCCACGGGGCCGGAGACGTCGTCGTCGTAGCACTGGACGCGCGACATCCAGCTGATGTCCAGCACTGTTGCCTGGGAAAAATACGGAACGCTTTACACGCTAATAATTTTACTAGTTAATCAAAACATGTACTGTTCAAAGAGAGGTAGACAAAAAGAAGGCTGGGCTTCTCTTTGCCAGAATAGAAACAGGTCGCCAATTTTTATTTGTAAATCTTTCATTATATTAAGGGACCATGCTACCAACGATAATATTGTGTTTTACCATATCTTATGACACACAAGAGCTTTTAATGTTTTCTTCAGAAAGAAGTAACATATAATAAAAACTGGCAAGCTAATTCCTTAGAATTTCATGTCATTTTCGTAGAATTCATACACTTTTTAAATAATTGATTACGGGATTTCCCTAGAAAATAGTTTAAAGTAGGTATATATGATCATTTTTTTGAAGCTTTGTGGCATTCAGTAAATCCGGAACATCGTTTTTAAAACTCCAAAATTTCTAACGCTGTGTGGAGCCTTAAGATTTCTCTCGGATCTCATAACTGAGGATGGTAATCACACACTCCAGGTAATGCCTTGTCTGTGGATCGTCTCGCTTAAACCAGTTGATGACCGGTTATAAGCCTGGATGGTTCATATTCCTGCTATAAGATACATCATCTATGTTGAGATCTTCTAATGGAATCTCTGATTACAGGATCATTTACTCACTCATGGATAGAAGTTTCTCGACTCTCAAACTATTGAATAAATATTCCAGAATAATGTATCTTACATGATGCATGAAGTAGACCGCAGTTACGACGAGCACGTGCATGATGTTATGTGAGTTCAGGTACATGTCCACAGCTCCCGGGAACCAGCGTTCGGGGATGTTTACGGCTCCTATCACACCCCCGATGGCTGACACGGCATCCTATTGTGGGCAGGATACACTCATTATAATGTTATACTACTAACTAAATGGTTGGTTAGAAGAAATTGTTTAAAAGTAATAAGCCCGCCCTTGTACACTTGTGCTATGTAATTGAAGATTTAAAGAAACAAATCAAGTTATAAAATAATGTAAAAGAGATAAACAGACATAATATACATCTCACCTCGTCCGCCTCGTGGTGTAGTGGTAGTTGCGTTGGGCTACCATGCATAAGGTCGCGGGTTCGATTCCCGAAAATATATTAAAATATTTGTTCAATAAAATAAATTTGATTATGATTTGACGTAGCAAATTAAAAGCAAATTTTCAGCAAACTTGTCACGTCATATTAGACAGCAAATCATAATCAAACAAAATTCAAAGTTGCAGCAAAATAGCCAGTGTCAGTGGCGTAGTCAAGTAAAGTTATGCGGACTTGGGGCAGAAAACTGCAAAGTTTATTGTTCGGAAAACTGTGCAATCTGTCAAAAGACACCCTAAATATGTGTATTTTTGGAGCGCGATTGTAAGTTACTATCGTATGCTTACTCACAGGAAATTTTATATATATAAAGACAATAATGTTATATTTGTTTTTTACGTCTTTAAAAGCATACAATATACTCGTACCAATATCTACTTAAACGTTTACGTAAAAAAACATTAACTGTCATGTCAGCCAAACGTCGCGTCAGCCATTTATAGTTTTCGTTTTATACGGGACAGTTTTCAGACTGCACAGGAAATTGTACAGTTTATTGTCCCGTATAAAGTGGGCATAGTAAAAGTACCTGCAGCACGATGTGAGAGATGGCCTCCGGGTTGCCGCCCGAGAGGCGCGCCGCCCGGCTCCAGGCGAGGAGCGCCCTCATGGAGAAGGGCAGCAGGAAGCACAACCGCCTCTCCCAAGGGGACCATGCTGTCATAGCCTGAAAACATTATAAACAATCAATATTAGCATCTATCTCTCTTCCACTCCATCGGCCGATGCGTCCGAGTAGAAGGGGGACAGCAGCAGCACACAAGAAGAAAAAACAAAAAAAATGAAATTTTCAATTAACTCCTGATTTGTATTATGAAAAATAATGATAATTCAGTAATAATAATTAAATTCAATTCATAAAAGTATGCTATTTTTCATCAATGTTTTCTTATGACGTTATTACGTAAAATTATCGTCCGGAAACCAACTTTACAGACAACCAAAAGTTTTTGTATAGGATCTTCTTTTTAGATTTCCTTTTAACTTTATACTGGTATTTTTACAATACTGATATAGTACTGAGTTATTTTCGTGTAGGTACATAAAAACAGTTAATAACTTATCATCAATATTTGAAGCACTGCCTTTGTAAATCACGTGTTTTAAATTATTATTTTTTTGCTATTTGAGTTTATAATAAATTTATTTATTTACCTATAGGTACCTCTGAAATTCTTCATTCCATAACCCAAATTTCACGCTGGGTGGATTTTAATTTCGGAACTAAAAAACATGTTTATTTTAACTGAGAATTTTCAGACCGCAAAAATTTATTACCACGCAGTTTCTAAAATCGTAAATAAAATAAAGCTCCGTGGCGCCTGGGTTCAGGCAATATCTCTACACGGCCGTTAAGTTGTTTGCGTCGGCCAATTTATATGGCCGATTTGTGGCCAGTCAACAGATGTAGTTTATTATTATTTGTGGTGCGTCCAATAAGTGCCGAAAACTCTGTTGCGATGTAAACTATTCCTCAGATCTACAATCTCATCACCCATAAACTGTTTTATGGATGTAAATATATTATATCCAAACAACACCTGACGGAAAATAAAACGTTTGATGCTGGGTAGAAAAATAATAGCAAAATTTATTTATAAACAACATTTTGAGAGTGTCCAAATACTTGTAGGCGTTTCCTAGTAGGTGATACAATTCGGTAAGAATCTCACTTGCAATCATAAAGGTTTCTGCTAAAATGCTTAGTAATTTTCCCAATGGATGACAGAGAGTGTTCACATGTGAAGCGTCGCGCCATTTTACTGTATATTGGCAGATATGGATATCAAATACTAGGTGACAAATAAAATTTAAACCTCTGACGTAAGAATTTTCGGTTTACTAAAATTGAGTTTAAAAAGAAAAAAATAAAATGGAGACATTTTCTATTATCATTCAGTATCAAGTAATTTAACGAAGGTATATATTTCGTCCGCCTCGTGGTGTAGCGGTAGCGCATTGGGCTACCGTGCATGAGGTCGCGGGTTCGATTCCGATTATTATTCGATATTTATTTGAATGTGATTTTCACATGAAAATATTTCATATATGTGATACCTTGGACTGGCGCTGAATCGCAAGCAGATTTTGGTAATAAAATAATACTTAGGTTAAATTGCCATTTAAGAATAATTTTGCCATTTAAAATGTAATAAATTGCCTTTTTATTGCCAAATAAAAATTAAAAGGTGCAACCTATTTTAAAAAGGTGAATATTTTTATTGGTATGTAACAAGTATAAAAAATATATATTTAACATTCGAAAAATAATTCACTAGAAAGGGCGTTTTCATGCAATTTTTTTTTAAATTTCATAACACCACTTATTATCAAATTCCACCGTCTAAAGACTCCAGCGCTTAGGCCAATACACTCACACTTTGAAATGCGTGACGTAGATGTCTAGTGATGACGTAGATGCCTAGTGATGACGTATGAGTGATGTAGAGGGTCACTAGCTGTCACTAGGCAACACTAGGCACAGTAGTATTTTATGGGATGCCACTTCTCTGAATTTTTTTTATATTTTATTATTTTATTGTTTTTACGCCCATAGGGTTTACATAGACATTTTTAAATGATTACACAGTAGGTAGCTATTCATTACCGCCAGAGATGGCATCCAGATACTGTTCCATACAATGAACTAAATTTGTGTTGAAAACATCAATATTGTTGGCATACTTGTTAGCCAGTGCGTGCATTCGTCGTACGTACTTGTAGTGAAATTAATTATATTATGAGTAACTTATAAATAGCACATTTGCTATAATATATCTGATGACATTTGGTTTACGAAAGTAAAATATTGTGATAAATGTGTAGTTTGTTAGTAAGGGGGTGATTTAATTTGCGAGAATTATTACAGTTGGTAGTTTACAAAGTTCTACGATTAGTTTTCGTAATACATTGCTGTTAACACAAGAGCTAGGCGTTAGCTAAATGGCGTTTGTTCTCCCTTTGATCTATGAAAAAGAGCTTTGCGTTTAATGAAAACAGACGAATGTTCAGAAAACAAGAAACAATATGGCGCAGCGTGCCTAATCTCTCGCGCTTTGGAAGGGAGTGATTGAAGTCGAAATTTCCAGCCTGCTAAATGTCAAATTACAATGGCCGTTTGTTGGGAACAGTGACGAGTGGAATGTTCTAGATAAAAGGGTGAAGATTTTCATCAGCTTTGTGAATATTTATTTCGTACGGACCCCGCAAATATCATCGTATATTTAGAGTTTACCATCCATCAAATAATTACGCCTACGCAAATAGTTACAAAAATATTTATAAAAAGAACACGATTAAATTATTATTTTTTGCCTTGCATCTAACAGTACAATAAGAATGAAATTGTCTATGTAAAATAATGTACGTAGTAATACTTATTGATTCTGATTATTTTCTTGCAAAAAATATTACAAAGTTCAAGGTCAGATAGATAGATCAGCCATTTTGATATTCGAAAAACAGCAAAACGTTTCTAAAAATACTGAATTAGTAAAAAAAAAACATGCTTAGATGTGCCATTACACGTACCGACAATTTTTTACAGGTGAAACGAAATATTTTGAATCATTTTCGAGCCAGATATATCAAAATAAAAAATCTATCAATCTGCACGACACTTATGTATAAAATCTACAATAGTTAGCAAGACTCTGCGGTGTATAACTGCAGAATTATATCTTAATCTATACTAAATATAAATCCACCCAGGCAAAGGCGAGTACACATTGTATTGTGTTATATTGGCCAAGGAACCCGAAGCCAGTTTATGGTGAACTAGCAAACATTTCGGGAAAGGAATCTCATACTGCGTTTTCTGCCTTACTTTATAAGCCAGGGTCGCGTATGTTACTTAACAAAAAGCAATAATTATCGAGATGTTTGTATCTTTCATAACTAAAGGTAAGGCAAATAATTTTATTTAAAAAAAAAAATATTTACGGAGAAATCCATTTTAAAATACAGAGTTAAGCATAAAAGGGATAAACAAGCAGTAAAAATAAGTGACAGAACATAAAATTGGTGAAGTTAAGACAGTTAGAATAAAATGTGGACACACTCAACACAGGATCGGGTCTACTTCAGTGAATGTTTAAATCTTGATAGACTTACACCGAAGAAGTCCAGATCCCGTCTTGAGTTTACAATACGACACAATCGAGACAATGGGGCATGAAAACCATAGTTAGTTTTGAACAGCACGTCATTATTTCTCAACCTACGGATTGGAATACAGAAAGTCACATGAGTCAGTAAAGATGGTGCATCTATCATGCCATTTAGCAATTAAGTAATAAAATAATTTTAAAAAAAGATTACATTAAATTCCAGGAAATAACTTTTCCGTAAAAAAAATTATATCCTATGTCACATTTTGTTGTGCGTCGCTAACTTGGTTCCATGTTTTAAGTATCCTATTATGGCAGAACAAGATTTTTTGAAGCCTCAGCACTAGTCAGTACTTCTAATAATTCTTGACACAGCGCAAATGTAAACATAAATTACTCAAAAACAAGGCAATCGCTGTCGTAATTGCTATCCACTGCTCGTAAGTAGGTCAAATTCAATATTTACTCCAAAAAATATGATATTCTGAATTATAATAACTTGTTTGTGTTCAGAAGAACTAAAGTATCTTAGAAAACAAAGCGATAACAGTAACAAATGAACGCTCTCGTGGAAATGGAATGTCAACGTCGGCGTCGGGAAAATGAAAAGTCGGTGAACCCGTTTAAGTTAACTGAATGTAATATTCCAAGGACGCAGACTAACCGAGTTACAGCTTACAGCCCCCAGCAACCCTTTGCGTCAAGCAGACCGCAAAATTCACGACTCGACACGGACGCGAAACCGTATTTATAGTCGAGTAAATAAACGGTCTTAGGTTGAATTAAGGACACTTAAGTAAATTATAGTGTTTTTCGTGATTTCATATTTTTATGGGAGTTGAACCCTGAGAAATAATCTAAATTTGCTATTTTACGCTGAACAAAAAAGGGTATTTTGGTTAAAATAGATATTTATATCCAAGGATACCGTACAATAAATTACGGTATACAAGAAATCCCTAGTTGTAAGTATAAACGAGAGAAATATTCAGTATTCAAAATTCAGTACTCTATATTTATTTTTTTACGGATATTATCATAACTACAGTTAAATCGTTTTAAAAGAAGCCATTAAGTATTAAAATCTCCAGTTCACCATTTTTCGTTCACCCTTAAAATGTAATTTTATTACAATTTGACATCTCAACAGAGACGAGAAATTTGGAAGGGAATATGGATATCTAGGCGTTTACAGGGCTTATGTCCTGTCATTGGCTGGGTTAAGTGGCCACTTGATGTATGTACAACATTCCCCATTTCACCTAGTATTTGATATCCATATCAGCCAATATACAGTAAAATGGCGCGACGCTTTACATGTGAACTCTCTGTCATCCATTGAGAAAATTGCTAAGCATTTTAGCAGAAACCTTTATGATTGCAAGTGAGATTCTTAAGTATTTGGACACACTCAAAAATGTTGTTTATGTAATTTTATTGCTTTGTTGATTATTATTAATTGGAAATCGGGGATAATTGTCAATAATGTTTTCCAATCTTTTATATCTAACATTATCCCCTGAAGTGTAAATAATGCAACCTACTCTTTACAAACATAATTTATATTGACTGGTCTATTGTATAATATTATAAGTTCGCTGGTTTCCCGAGAAGAAACTCCAAATTCGCACTTTCATGGCGGACGCAATAAAATGGCGGGTTTGAGAATTAATGGCGGTACGTTCTGTGTTTTGTACTCATATTTCTTTTTACCTATATTAAATTGGCTAAGAATTTATGTAGATCTGTGATTTACCTCCGCCTCGTGGTTTAGTGGTTATCACGTTGGGCTACCGCTTATAAGATCGCGGGCATGAAATATCAATTTAAATGTGATTTTCATTCAAAAATATTTCATTTGTGATTGAACTTGAGTGGCACTGAAACGTAAGACTGATCATCTTACCTTCGTGTAGTAAAATGATCAAGAATCACTGCACTTGGTATACCTATGCAGCGCCCTATACACCACTGGGTGCGGATAAGGGAAAAGAAGTAGTAGTAGTAAGATTAAATACATAAAACAATTACATACTTACTTTTTTTTATCCTTTTATTATTTGTCAAAAAACCTTCTGCGAAAACAAATTACCAGCATTCGAGAATTACTCCGCGATGTAACACGACAGATACGAATTCTAAGGGATTATGACTTGACAAAGATAAATGATCCAATAACCCGTCCGCGTTTTAGTAAAATTTATAAAAAAAATTAGAACGTAATATTTTCAAACCTTCCTAATATAATATGTACATCGTAATTCGTCTGAGGTCGGCGCGTGTGTGAATTAAATTTAGTAAGTGAAATTAATTACTGATTTTTAAAAACTACTAGGTACCTACTACTACTACTACCGCACTCAGTGGTGCATAGGGCACTACATTGTACATCAAGTGCAGTGAGTGCAATGAAAGTAAGACGGTCAGTCTTCGTCTTAAACTATTTTGTAGATTTATTTTAACCCCCTTCATCACTTTATCAGGCCAAAAGGCCTAATATTACAAATAGAAAAAACACAAATAATCTGTAAAATGTTCTTTTTGTATTGAATTCACCAGGAATGGAACCCGATATACTTATGTTGTTAAAGCAGCGTCTTATTACACAGCGAGGCCGCCAAAATAGCATTGGCAGAAGAACTCGTTCATGGAAAAATGGAGGGAGACAGTCTCCTGTCATATTAGCCTCCGGCAGGAAAACTCCCAAGGATATTGTCGACTTCTCTTCGGCCGCACTGCGTGCGGGTCTGTGGCGCGTGCCTATAGCTCGGGAGACCTATATCTGCGACCGTAGAAAATTTGGCTTCTTTCGAAACGTTTCTATGCGTTTTTTCCGTTTCATTTTTTATTATTCGATTGAGTGCAAATCCTTGTTTTAGGTATTTAAAAATAAAATGCAACTCCATATCTTATCTACATAAAAGATAAGATGTAATCTATGTTATAGAAGCCCTGAAAATAAATTTAAAGCGGTGAAGTGACAACATCCAAAAATTGAAATTAGTTAGGATAATGTAAAATATGCATTAATAGATCATTGAAATAAATAAATAAATTTCAGTAGCTGGTTTATTTTTATCACATTTAGGGACGTTTGTACCAAGAAAAATTGAAGACAAAGTCAAGTCTAAATTCAAATAATAGTTCGTTTTGCGACCAATTTCGACAGATAAGGAACCATTTTTTTTTATTTAGTCCTGACTTTTAACTTTTAACTTTTTTTGGTGCAACCGGACCTTAGTTTACATGTCATAACCAGCCATAAGTAAAATATTATAGATGATTACTTTTTCGTTATTAATCAATTATTCATTTATATTTTTAGCCAAGCCAATATCACCCGCAAACGAGTGTATATGCCATAATAAAAATATACACAAAACCGTTGTGTCATTTTGTATTTTTGCTCTTTTTAAGTCCCCGAGAAAGGCTTGAAGCGGGTTTGAAGTTTGCTATCTGATATGATAACCAAGGCACAATTCAGATTGCTAATCGAACTTTTGTTCCCCGAAGCGAAAATTGCGAGCTAATAATATTATTATGTTTTTACTCGAATTAAACAATCTCAACACAATATGTAAGGTTGTACTCGGAACTTATAAATGTTTCTACTGTTTAGAATATAAAATTTGAAATTTAAGTGTTCTGTATCAAAAAATGTCAAAAATATTGTTTTTGGAAAAAGGTTAATGTTTTTGTTATATGACATCGATGCACACGCGATATGAGCCGTGTGATTTTGATCACATTTCGAGATGGTTTATGGTAACTTTTTTTTACAGAGACTGGCCGAAAAAACTGTTAAGAATTTATAAACTCAAGTGTTTTTTAAAAGTTTTTATGTTAAAAACAACAAAAAATTTTGATCGAGTGACCGAGATCAGAATGTGCTCAAATCTAAATCAAAATATCTAACGTTAACTTATTTTAATAAAATCATAAAATAAAATATATTTGTAGTATTTATTTCATGATCAATGTGTTCTTTTAAAAAATGCGTTTTAATTTGCACCAATCTTTCCTGGTTTAGATCAATAATACATTACAACCCTTTTTAAAAATATTTGCCTCCTAAAAATAATTCATTGAAATATATGTATGTTGAAATTTTACGTTATATATAAAATATATCAAATGAAATCGTATTATTAACATTATCTAACAATTGATCTACGATGGTAGATCTTCCTTTCGTTCTTACCCGTATCCTATGGATTATGATCTTATAAACCTAAAAAGTATTTTATCTTATCCCAACCATACCAAGGCTTGTTAATTTCGTGAAAACAACTAATGATGGGGTTTCCCAGGAAGAAGTGCAAAATAAAATAAAATTTTAATCAAAATCAAGGTTTAGGAGTTAATATTTTATATCAAATTTTACATCATTAATTTTTTTTTTTTTTTTTTTAAATAACATTACATAGAAAAAATAAAGAATTTTCTTTTTTTTTCAATCCAATGCTCCCTAGGAGTTTTTACAATAAACTCATTTAGGGACACAAATAAAAAAAACAAACATATTCATTTTATTCTATACGCACTGACATCGCTTAGATCACAAAATATATACAAAAAACAGAACCAATCCAATGAAAACATAAAACCTAAAGAAACAATCAAGTGAATTATTACAGTAGCAAGTAACAGTAAAAACCATATATTTTGAAAGGGTATGAATACTTCTTGTAGACATGATCGACAAAAATTTTTGGTCAGAGAAACTTTTATTGCGTCTAACGTCAAACAATCGATAAATCTTGCCTCCATTAAAATTATATCGATTTTCTCGATGAATCGAAAAAATTCTGGATCATGAATGAGTACAGAGTTTCATCTTTTGTAATAAAAGTTAGGTAGAAAATTTAATTTACAATATAGAAAAATCGATTTGTTTTTTATCGACCATCATGATGTCAGGTAAGGAATATTATACTTCCCTTCCAAACTTATCGTCCCTGTTGAGATGTCAAAATGTAATTATTAGCCCGTAATGGGTGAAATCCAGTTTTTGTCTACAAGTATTTGGACACACTCAAAATGTTGTTTATAAAAATTAGCTGGTGAAAGTTATAACTTGCTTATAAGCATAAAAAATTGAAGAGTCATCTTCAGGCGTTTCCTAGTAGGTGATACAATTCGGTAAGAATCTCACTTGCAATCAAAAAGGTTTCTGCTAAAATGCTTAGAAATTTTCTCAATGGATGACAGAGAGTGTTCACATGTGAAGCGTCGCGCCATTTCACTGTATATATACAAGTTCTGATAATTTGGCAGATATGGATATCAAATACTAGGTGAAATGGAGAATGTTGAAATACATCAAGTGGCCACTTAACCCAGCCAATGACAGGTCATAAGCCCTGTAAACGCCTAGATGTCCATATTCCATTCCAAACTTCTCGTCCCTGTTGAGATGTCAAATTGTAATATAATACTCATTCATGATATTTTTAAAAATATTGATGTTAATATTTAAACTATCGAAACATCGATATTTTTCCGCAACATTTATTTGCATCCCTATTGCCCCACTGCGAGAAATATGTTCGGCTCATTTTCGGTACTCCTACATTTTCACGCATGACCGTTTTCAGCTAAGTTTCCCCACTCATAGATTTACTAGTACCGCTCTTTGTACATTTTCTTTTTCTCCGAGAAATACGTTTTGTATGAGAATTCGAGTTCTACAAGATTTCATCAGTTTATAAAGTGGCTTAAAGTACTGCTATGGGAATGAAACTTTCCGTCCCAATTCTGTTTTTTTTTTACATAAAAAATTTTTCGCAGATTACGTACTTGGAATTTTAAAAAAAGTTTTCAGGAAAAAATAATAATCGTAAGTTCTATTTATTTCGTGAATCCCTCCAAGTCCATTACAGTACATGCGGCTCGACTTAGAATCAACTCCCAAATGCTATAAAAGAAGCGTAACAGTCACCTCTTTAAAAAAACGGTAGAAAAAACATTTCCTATCCTTACTTAAATTTTATTCCTGTTTATACCTCCCTTTTATCCTAGGCATACATTGAGTGTGATTAATATATTGTTTATTTATTTATTTTATTGTTTATTTTATTGTTTTTACGCCCATAGGGCTTTTACATACACATTTTTAAATTATTACACAGTAGGTAGCTATTCATTACCGCCAGAGATGGCATCCAGACATTGTTCCCTAAAATGCACTAGATTTGTGTTGAAAACATCAATATTTGTTAGTATACTAACTTGTCAGCCAGTGCGTGCATTCTTCGTATCGGTGAGTTAGCACTGTAATTGGTCGATGATTGGCAACAGTAAAATAGTGCATTACTACGGGTAACTCGACTAGGCACTCGTATACTAATTAATTTGTTAGTTGACAACAATCACACATGGATTTTAATACTTTGAACAGAAAGTAGCAATCATTTAATATTCTTCTATTTTCTAAATGTTTTTATATTCAAAAAGTTATAATTAATGTTTATATGCGTGTATGTATGAAAAAGTGTTCTATTGCTCCTTACGTTAAATACCTGCACTACTTTATTTTATTGATTGGTTGAAATTGTCAACTAGGCAATAAACCCGCCAATATCCACCACAAAAAAGCTAAATAAAATAAAATATAAATAAAAAAAGGAGCTGGCGGGAGATTTCTTCGTGGAGGTCAAAAAGAAGCTTGTACCAAGGCTTACTACATTTACTGAACGGGTTGGCGATTTTTTATAAAAATAGTCGACAAGGACATCAATAATATCGTGATATTTTTGTTCCAATGTGTTTTTTTTAAAATTTCTCTAAAATCTCGTACACGTACTTTTCGAATATGCCACGTAATTTAAATTTGTCAACAAACCTTGTACAACCCCCATATGCTGAGTAGGCAGTATGCGGAGATGATGAACCATCGATACACCCATGGCATACAGTAGGCTGTAGCGCACACCATGGGTAGGGCACCTGAAAACAATGAAAACAAACACTATTTACTATCACCTTGTGATGCACACTGAAAAAGAAGCCTGAAATAAATTTCAGGAAGGATCTGATATCTGAATATGTTTTTATTTATTTATTTTTTAACATTTTCACATAAACTTTTGACGTGATAACGAACACGATGACGTGATAATTGATTAATAAAATCGATGAACGCGGCTGCACACACAAAAAAGCAGATGACTCATGGTCACGTTCCGCCTGGGCCGAGTGTGCAAGCGAGAGCGCGGAACAAGCGATAGAGAGGCATGATCGGTCTAAGCGTTCGGTTTGTGACGCATCTATCTCTCTTCCACTCCATCGGCCGATGCGTCCGAGTAGAAGGGAGATAGTAGCAGCACACATGCTACAGAGTGAAATTGAAATTAACGAGTGCAAAAAAATGTTAATTTATGGAAAAAAATGTAATTTTCAGTTAACTCCTGCTTTGTATTATACAAAATAATAATAGTTCAATTTAATTCATAAAAGTATGCTATTTTTCAACAATGTTTTCTTATGACGTTATCACGTAAAAATATCGTCCGTAAACCGACTTTACAGACAACCAAAAGTTTTGTTTATAATCACAATTTGACGATTTACTCAGTAGCGACCCATGATCTGCCCCCGACTCACTAGATAATACGTGTCTTCATAACATGTCATATAATCTACATTAATAAGAAAACAATCCTTGATGTTCAGAGGAAAAGAAGAAAAAAAGAAAGAAAAAAAAATATAGAAAGTTACAGAACTCTATTTCTGCTGGCATTTTCTACAAAAAACACCTCCCATTTGATTCATCCAACTAACGACACTAACTTTGTATTAGGAGAATTCAGTTAATAATTTGGTTTTTCGTGTCCATTTGGTTGAATAATACCTTTAATAATATGTAATAAGTTTTGGACTTGGTCGAGACTCGTGTCACGTTTATCACTGAGTCTTTTGAGGTGTCCAAGAATGAAATAGGAATCCTCGTTCGTTTAATTTATTTTCCAATGTGTTCGAATTAAAAAATAATCTTTCGTTATAAGAATTTCTATTAAAATTATTTAATACCTACTGCTGAATATCCTAAAGTTAAAGCTCAAAGTAAATAATAGGGTTAGTTATATCACGTACGCATGCCGTATAAATGTTTTTAAACGTAATAATATTATTTCGACTTAAACGTGACGTTACGTGTTTAAAGTTTAATTTTCCGTTTTATTATAAGTTCGTGACTAAAAATAATGCAAAACCGTTTTACGCCTTGCCCTCTCTCCTGACAGAAATAATACCGGAAACAGTTTCCGCTTAGAGACCGGACTGGAATAGAAATTCACAGTTTGTGGGTGGATTACTATTTTGGGGATGTAGTTATAAATTTAGTGACGCGCATAATCGAATATTTTCATGCTCGAATATTTTGCAAACGGTGATAGGAATAATTGAATGATAATAACGATTGCAAAATCATTCGAATAATAATTTATCATAGAATAACGTATAATCGGACGGTGTTTTGCAGTAATCAATTAAGCGCCTGATAAAAGTTTGGCTTTAAGCGCATATGGGGTCTAAACATGTTAAAAAATGAATTAAAATAATTCATTTATTTATGCAAGTGTGCCTGGATGTAGAAGCCGAGGAAGGCCGAGAGAAAGACATGGCATGACCAAGTACGTCAAGTACTCTTGAAAGTGGTCATGTAAAAAGTCGGAATAATCGGCGTATGTGCATGAGAAGATGTATGAATGTAGAGGAAGCAAAGGAAGTCTGTCAGGACAAAGTGGTATGGCGTTCTATCCTATCTGCCTACCCCTACGGGGAAATGGCGTGATGGATAATTAGTTATTTATTTATTTTAGAACGTTCAATCTTCAATATTTTCAACTTAAAGAGCCTAAATTGTATGTTTTTTTAGGTTAAAAACAAAAAAAACAGATGAAAATCGAAATGGCGCTAATCTGGTCATTGAATATTAATGATACCGAATAAACGATTACTTGGATAGTTTGTTAATAATGACTTCTCACTAGTTAGTTATGCGCGTCGTCCAAATCACTTAGGTATGAATAATCTTGTCAAAATGGTTCTCGATGACGTAATCCATCAAGGAAGTAAACCTTATTGAATGAAGATTGAGCTGAGAAGTGCTGCAGAAGATAGGGCGCAGTGGAGTAAGGTGTAGAACCTGCTGCGAGCTAATCCCTAGGGTTGATATATCGAAGAAGATGGTGCCAAATCAGAAACGTGATTTGTGCTCCTGAACACAATATATAACCTAGTTTAAGTTTTATCACTTTTTTGTTGTAAGGAAAACTTAATTTTAAACATTTGAAATTAGATGAAAATTTGATATATATTTCAGTTAATTAAATCCCATGCTGTTAAGTTTATACTCCTTTGTAGATGAAAGTAATAATTTTACTCGTGGTAAAACGGAAGTAAGTCAAACAAGTTTGTTCTTAGAGCTATAAACAGTTATAATTATTACAAAACCGCGTTAATTTTTAATAATATACTCATTTACGAAAGACAAAGGATTTGACTTTGAAAGATAATGTTTTCATGAAAAGGAATATGAAAATCAAAAAGCGTGTATTGGACTTCAGATCAGATTTTGTTTATTGTCAAAACGTTAGCTTAAAATGTACGTAAGCGTGTCCATTCACATCGCTCCATTTTTTATGCAGTGCAAAGATACATTTTTGGTGTAGGCTTTCTACCCACAAATTTATGTAATTGACAAAGGTAAACAAAAATTTAATCGTAATTCATTAAAGTAAAGTTAATCATAATTCATTATGAAGTGTTATAAAAGTGAATTCCGATTCAATCAATGAAGTAAGTAAAGTGTTTTAAAACCCAACTATATGTGAAGGTATAGTTCTGTAACAAGGAGCCAAAAATGTTAACTGTAAAAATTATGGTTTTTTCTGGACACGCGATTTAATTATTTTTATTTACAGTTTGTTTAATTTCTTTAACTTTGAAATAAGTTTAAGAAAAGCAATGTTTTTGAAAAAAGGCTCTTTGACTCTCACGTATAAAGTTTTTTTTACAAAAACCTTATAACAAGAGACAGGACTCGCTAAATTCATTCTAACTAGTTTTATCGCTTTATTATTTAAAGCAATCTATTTTGTCAAGTTTTACCTCAAACGTAAGCAAGGCACTAAGTACCCAAGTTTGAAATGTATTACATATTATTAAATTATCAAGGTAAGGGCTCCCAGGGACTTAGAGGGAACCAATTTCCCGTCCTCCCTCGCCATTCTCTGGGTTATTTCTGTTTTCATATCACCCCTGACGGTGCCAGGGTTGAAGGAATGCTGAAAAGTTAATGTTTAAGGCTCTAGCGTTAGATATTTAAGGGTTATCATAAAATGACATTCCGGATTTGTAAACAGCCAGAAAGATTTGAAAAAATCATATACCTACTTCAAACTATTTTCTAGGGGAATAGCGTAACCGATTTTCTAAAAAAGTTACGAAGACTGCGGGAAAAAATCTTTTTTTTTTTCTTTTTTTTTTCAATTATCAGAATAACTTAAGGTGACAGCAAAATAAAAATATTTTTTTAAGTTAAAGAGCACACATCAAATTCTAGGGAATTTTTTTAAATAACGTGTCGGATTCTATTTTATTATCTTTCTTAAAGCCCATTTTGCGGCTAAATTTTGTGTGCGCTGCCTACGTAGTTCTATGTTAAAAGGATGGGGCAAAACACGTCATTTTTCCAGCTTTGGTATGCCTCTTAAGAGATGTTTTACTAAACGGAGACCCTTCCACTCCAAGATAAAGCAATTATGACTTGTCTGGGTGTTATATCATTAAATTTGTGATGGTTCTACGGAATTATCGTCAATTTCCGCCCGAAAATTCAACATTTTCATTTCCCTCGACTTCTAGAGTGCTTTTTAAAAATCACAAGTCTTACGTTTTATTATTTAAGTCAATTTACCTAATAATTCAGGACGTTTTCATCCTGGAAAAGGTAAATTGGTTGTTACGCTAAAGCGAAAAAGAATAAAAGGTTTGTTTTAAAATAAACTTTCTCCAAAATTTTGTTTATCCATCAATATCAAATGACGCCATCACCGTTTTTATTTAGAATCTCCAATATAGGAAAGTAAATAAATTACAAAAAATATTTTACATATTTAACTGCCATAAAATATGTTAAATAATTTTAATAATTATAGATAATTATGATTGTTTCGAATATTGCATTTTAAAAAAATGTAATTTGCATATTTATAAAGCAGAGCTGTATAACCTTCGCTCAAAAATCCACTAGAAGGGGCGTTACCATACAAATTTTTCTAAAAATATATACGCTTCCTTATTCCACCGTCTACAGACTCTGTGGCGGAAGAAATCACGTCACGGGGGACGCGAGACGAACGAACGAGCCGAGCTACACCGAAACACGCTCGGACAATAGCCGAGAAATATTTTGACCTTCTGCGTGACAAGTCGTCGTTTTTGCGCATTTCTTGCCGCCAAATTGTGGGCAAACTAGATTCACTTTTCATTTCCATTATCCATTCAATCGTAGTTTAATTAGTTCATTGTATTTTCATTGTATTTGCTTCTTAATTCTGTCATTTCTCTTTCTGTGCACCCACATAAAACCATAACCACCAAGGTAACTAACCACGGTGGTCCACAACTCCAGCACTTAGGCCAATACACGAAACGTGTGACGTAGATGTCTAGTGATGACGTAGTGCTTATTGATGACGAGTGGTGTAGTGGGTAACTAGACACCTCAGACAGGGTAGTAGTTTTCAAGTATGGAATGTCACTTCTCTGAAATTCTTGTTCGAAGCTGGTAACAATTTTTTTGATTATTTTTTTACTTGATATAATTATTTTTAATTTTCGCTAATTTGTTCGTCTATTTTCAAATTACACAATAACGCTAACAATATTCATTTAGACATGCCAATTCGTGTTAATTAGTTAATTAAATTTAAGTGTTTTAAGCGGGTCATCCGCAAATGAACTACGTGCAAACATCCGCCCATTTTCCAACTTTCCAAATTATTTGCTTAGCCTAATGAATAGCCCAGGGAACATAATCATGATTTTTACAGAACTGTTTGTCGGGCGTAAATCTTTTTAATGGCCGTATCGTGTGACTCTCGTTATCAGGAAGTACGAATAACTCCAAGCCTCTTCTCTGTCAACGTATCAAGGGGTAGTAATCCAAATTACATTATTTCCGAAGGGAAGACCCACCATTTTGTTAACAGTTTCCCTCTCCAAACACAAGAGCTCGACTCTTTTTGGAGCGAAAAAAAAAACAAATTAATGTAGATTTAAAATAAATTAACATACTGTCCTTTTTAACAACTTTTTGAACGTATACAAATACTTGTAGACAAATTACTGGATTATACCCATGCTGGGCTGATATCTGATATTGTTGATATCCTAACAGAGACAGAGAAACTCTGGAAACGAATGTGGGTTATCTAGGCGTTTACAGAGCTTATGACCTGTCATGGCTGGGTTAAGTGGCCACTTGATGTACTAAAACATTCCCAGACAACCATATATGACAAATTTTTAAAACTGCTATATATATTGAATTTGTACAGAAGCTTCCACATTTGAGTTTGTTTTACCCAGTTTTTTTTTAGATAACCCACATTCGTTTCCAGAGTTTCTCTGTCTCTGCTGGGATATCAATAATATACTCTCCTTTATTTAATAAATAAATAAATAATAAAATCTAGCTCACACAGTATAGAAACACATTGTTGTCGATAGTTTCTGTGAGCAGTATTACTACAACTACTCTCCCTTATCCGCACCCAATGGTGCACAGGGCATTGCATTGGTACACCGAGTGCAGTGAATCTTGATAATTTGTTACATGAAGGCAAGATGATCAGTCTTACGCTTCAGCGCCAGTCCAAGGTATCACAGATGATATTTTTATGTGAAAATCACATTCATATTGACCCCCATCGCGAATCGAGCCCGTAACCTCGTGCATGGCAGCCCAACACGCTACCGCTATACCACGAACGGTAAGCGGTTCAGTTTACCGATACTATGAGACAGAAATTCACTTCTAGAATTCTTTGTACCACTATCAATGTTAATACACGTTTTCAATTCAGAAAACAGATAGCATAGCGAGATAAAACAATGATTTACCATTATTGACTTTGTTGAATATATTGTACACAATGAAAACTCCAATGCTACACAGAATTTAATTTTAAAAATGTTTAAGCAATGCACCTTTTCTAAAATGTAACAAAAATTTCATATAAATTGTTTTCAACATTCATTTCAAAAACTTGCACAGCGTCGTAACCTATTACGAAAAGATTACATCTTCATGCCATATCCGTTTCCTATGCGGAACATATGGATTTCACAAGCTGCCTCCAAGTCAAGCGATCTGTTGCCGGTAACCGCGCATCCTCCCAACTCAGGTCCACGTCCCGCAGCTCTCAAACTGCCGACGGATTGTCGGCAGAGGATGTCCAGGACGCTGAGAACCTAATGCCTTGTAATATAGATAAGCATGGTAAAGGCTTTAAGGGTTCTACTAACTTTCAACGCACTTTAAACACGTTTTAAACACGTTCAGTAGCTCGATCACAGATAACTATCGACGTAGTTAAAAACGTGCTAATCACGTGCTAACGCTAACGATTTGAGCGATCACAATGACATACCGTTCAATACCGCGATCGCTGAGCCGACCATTGATGATCTGAGCCGAGCGGAGCCGATCTACGCTATATCGCGGCCGTCCGTCAAACATCAAATCATCGCGCTTGTCGGATTTTTTTATTATGTCGACTGCTTTTCTCAATATTTGGCTTGCCGAAAACTGGCTAAATTATAATAAAGATTTAATGAAGATTTGTGCGAATAAGATATATCTCGGGAAATGGCTCGCGACTAGTATGCGGTCGTTTAATAATCCCGATCGATAACTTTTAACGCGTGTTCCATTGTGATCGCGAAAACGTTAAACATCCACGGGTAAGAAATCGTTATCACGTCGCTTATTACCGAGTCGGTACTGATCTGTGATCGAGCAACAGCGGTAATTCTCGATGGAAAATCCGTGAGATAGACTCAAAATTAAGTCAAATAAAAAAGACAAGCACTAAATATATTTAAACAAAACCAACAATCAAATTGATATGATTTTAATTTTTTCGATGCCTAAGTATGACGTAAATATTGTAAAAAATATCGATTTTCATGATATATTAAAAAAGGCAGATAAAATGTTTAAGCGATCTGGAAAAACTTATTATTTAGTCAAAATAATTGTTAAACATCTCACAATGATGTCTTCTTATTCGCTTTTTCAAAATATATTTAGTTTAATTAAAATTTTATCTAAAATATATTTAACGAGTGCCTATTCTCCGTAAACATTGCCAGACTAACTTTACAACTATGTTAAGATTATATCGTTATTTACATTTACAGTAAGGGACACAATTCTCTATCCATTTCTCAACTTCCAGAAAATACCACCGAAAGTTTTCCAAGAATTCTGTTTTATTTACATAACCCTGCTTGAATGGAGCTTACAAGATTTGGGGAGTTTACAAGTTATGTGGGATTGGATTTAGGGTTGGTTCGGGTCATTAAGAGTACCAAAACTAAGAAAGAATTTCTAAGACTGAAAGCCATAGTCGTGAAATGAATCTGAGCCAAGTTCTTAATATGTATTATGCTAAATTGTTTAAATAAAATACTTTTATAGTTATAAACAGTTATCAGTTGATAAGCTTTATTAATTGTTCTTTTTGTCCATAAATCATAAATATTACCGAATCATTAATCCCTTAGACAAAAAATATACCTGACCACATTATGTACAGACACACTTCTCAAATAAATGACACTAACCTAGCAATATCACTACTTTTAAATGGTTCCTGGATGAAGAATCTCGCATTGTTTCGAAACCAGTTGTTATTTATAATTATGTCGATGTAATAGGTATTTTAAACTATTATGTTATCTGCCTCATAAAAGCAGACGTTTCATAATAATCAGAAAAAAATTATGAATGTGGGGGTAAAAAAAAATTCATAGCAAAAAGGAAATGGAGTATTCACGAATTCCGTATTACGTTATATTCTGTTTTGAAAACTTATTTCTATTGTAAAAAAACGTTATTACATTCAAATTAATAATAAAAGCGTGGCTACGGAATGTTTTCCGCGATTGTACCAAGTGTCAAATTGACAGCTCGTTCTTGATTAGAATTTACTATTCAAACGGATTTCCCGCCAGATCGACATTTCAGGAGCCATTTAATGGGAATAACGGCGAAATGGCGGGAAGCGTAATGATTGGTGGAGCGTTCGTGACGTATACCTGCGCCTGCCGTGTCCATGGCTCCCTGAGAGATAGATACTTCGGTTATTAGACCTAGTTTATATACGTAGAAACCACTATTTTGCTGCCAGTAGTATCTATAGCCATAAATATCGTTAAGCTTACTGTTCTACATAGAACCATAGATATCACCGGTAGAAATTGGATGGCGCCGAATTCTTGCTTCATTCAGTTTGCTTGCTTGAAAAAATTTGTCGTAGACAACTTTTTTACCAACTTTTGTCATTTTTCGTCTATGCTTAGTGAAAAGTCTCAACAAAAAAGCACATTTTCTTTTGTCTATGAAATTGTTTTCATCTACGACATATTATATTCGTTCCTGAAGAGAAGCAAGAAAATTTTGATTTTACGAGTGGAGATTGGCCATGACGAATACGCATTACCAATCTAAACTAGACTTAAGTA